>BMAO01021935.1:0-86478 GCA_019973975.1 Trichonephila clavata
GGGTTCGTCACCAAAAGCCCTCGGGTATCTGAATAGTGGGACGTTAATATCTACTCACTTCACATCTCTAAATTGAGCGTATTAGTGAGAAGGACTTGGCTATGTTCCTCTCACCTCCCAGATCCCCTGTTTAACGCCCTGCGACTTTTTTTTTGGAAGTGCATAACAGATTTTTTTAAAGTACCCCTACGGCCGCAATCCTTAGTCGAATTCAAAGAACGCACCAGTGCTGCTGTACAGACAATTGACAGGAGATGAAAATGCTACAAAATGTATGGAAGGAGCACGATTGTCTTCGGAATGAGTGTCGTGTCAAATCACAAAGCTGAGGATGTATAAACTTGGTGAGTTTGTGGTTCTTTTCATATATTTTTCATGAGTGAACGTGTATTACAACCTTTTTCAAAATGAAAGAATTATTTTTGTGCTAACTTTGTACATAAACGAACCAATATGAATCTGAGATTTTTAGAGGTTATTGTGAATTTTAGTTAATAAAGTGTACAGAATGTAAAAAATGAAGTCTTTTATTCTGCATCATATATATATGGAATTATCACTTTCAAATTTAGTGGCAATGAGTGTACTTACTGACATATAACCTTCGAAATATAGCAGAATAACACACATCTATGATTATTAATATTTAATGCTCATTAGTACACGAAACAGAGGTACAAATCTACAGTAGAACACTTGTGTTCTAATTGGAATACAAATTATAGTAAAAGCTGCTATTATTTATAAAATTCCATACGGCATTAAAAGTTTAAAACTCACTCATTGCAGGGCAATTGTGCGATAAGAAGGAAGCTTATTTTATCAACTATATTTTTCCATATTTTTACAGATAATATAATTTTGTCAGCTCTGAATATTTAAAAGTGTTTATTTTGTATAGAAAGAGTTAGTATAAAGTGAGGCTATTAAAAAAAAGAATCATATATTTAAAAAAAAACGTTTTACACGATAGAGGAATAATTGAAATTATTTCAGAAATCAGCAAAATTAATTTTACACAAATTTTATTGTTACATGTAATCCCAGACAAATAAATATGATAAAGCTGCTCAGGATATATAAATGTGATAAATGTAAATTCATTCAAAACTAATATTAAAGGTTCGTAAATATATCCACCTGTTTCCCTAATTTTCCAAATTAATGCGGAATAAATACCATTTTACAAAATAATAAATACTATATTTCCATACTCTGTACGAATAGAAGTATAATTTCAACTGAATTTCGTACTAACTAGAGTGACTATTAATTCAATTAAACAGACAAATTTTCTGTCCAATATGAAGGACATCTTTATTTAGGTATTTCTTTCTCATAACAACATTCCAAGCAGAGGGTTGCCATTTAAAAGTAATAAAATGTTGCCACTCATAGAAAATAAAATGTTTATACCTTATGAGTATATATTAAAATCAAAATTTATGCATAATAACAAATAAATTTTAGTTTTTACATTGTAGGAAACAAACAGTATAAAATATAAGAACTGATTAACATTATAAAAGATTAATCTTTTTCTATACTCATTATAACCATATTGTGTAGACAACTTCAACTAAGCCTGAGAAAAAACTTGATTCATCTTCTAGTTTTACTATTTTCAGTGTTTAATAAATAGTCTTCCATTTTAGAACATATCAGAGAGAAATGTTTTAAATTTACTGGAATGCCTGGCTTAGCAATATCATTTTATGTTATTTCCAGTGAAGAATAGGTCAACAAATTTGTTGAATACATCGAAATACCATCTGAGGTGAAGGTCACTTTTTCACGAGCTGTGCTTTTTATATATTACCGGAAATAAGTTTTTTTACACGATTCAAAGGCCAATCAATTCTCTTTTTGTTTTCGGCTCCTTCCAAGATGATATAATCAATTGCAATATCACGATTTTCTTGCTTATAAATCGCTTGCTGAATAAAATGACCCTAACATTCCAATCTGATACGGGTTTTTAAGTCCTTTAATACAAACTACCATTGTTACGAATAGAATTCAATCGCAACAAAATTAGGAAGTTTATATTCATAAATGTCCTGAAGCAACACAGATAAATAAATTGGTGTAAAGTTTTCATCTTTTAGAATGTACGTAAAGGCTTTAGTTAATCATACTTTCACACTTAAACAGCACTATACACGTTTCTTTATAGGTTAGGCAAGTACTTCCAAATATTCTGTTTAATATACAAGTCTTACATCATTCTGATGTGTGTAAGTCTATCCCACCAACTATAGTATCACACTGTATAGTTGGTGGATTAAGCTTCCATTCTATCGAGTTGGTAGCACAATGTCTCTGTATGTGGATCCAATCTAAGCGCTGAAATCTGCCAATAAGACTTCTTTTTGACTTAATAATTTAAATTATTACCAAAACTTTAATCTAATTTTAACTTTTAATTTTAATTATTTTATGCCGATTATGTTAGCCTTGTATTTGTATTGACATGTTCAAAAAGTAATTTTTTTTTATGAAAATGGAAGACGATTTTCTTATAGGAAAAATAAATATATTATTGAATTATATATATTGTCCATTCTGGTCCATTACCTTTTGCCATCTTTATGGCAGTAATAAGTTATGGTTCATATTCAAGATTTAATATATCAGCTCTCGATAAAAAAAATACTGAAAATCAAAAACTCCAAAAATTCAAAAGTTCCTAAAATATCAAGGATTTTGAAATATTGGAGGACAGCTGATTAATTTGATAATTGAGCGTTAGACATTTAGACAAGTATTTTTTTCTGAGATTTTTGAGCTGTGTTTTTGATAACTGGTTCTCAAAAGAATATTTTAAATACAAAAGCCGAAGCGATGCTCTCCTCTTTCGGTTGCGGTAATTATGTGGAATGAAGGGAGTATCACTATAAATTTAATGCTTTGAAATTTAATAGATAAAATTTTCATTCATTGTCTTTGCACTCTTTGAATGTTTATTTAACTTTCATAAGACTTAGATATGATGGTTGGTCTGTCCCAACCATGAGCGTACGAGAGTTAGAGGGAAGATTATAGCCATACATAGGAAAAACAATACAATTCATTTACAAGTCTCAACAACCTAGCAAACTAGAACAATCCAAGTTAGGAAATGCATCTTCTTAATTAACAGGGAAACAAGAGCGAGGAAGACGATATAAGTAAATTTAATAGCTTACTTTAGGAATGTCTTAGCCGTACACATTCCAATAATTGAAGATTAGTTCTAAGTTTAACTGATTCAAGCGAACGCTAATCCGATTTAATTATTTAATTGATAAATTCTCTCAATCTTAAATATTAAGCAAATAATCTACTGAACACATTCGTCTTTCTTTCTATTACCTTACGTAAATCATATCTGCTATAATTTAGCTCTAATCTCTCTTCGAACCCGAAAGTTAATGTTTAAATACACGACATAATTTACATAGACCGCGTCTTCTTCGAGAGAAAGTTTTCAGTTGAAAATATTTAAAGAAATAATTTCCCCTAGAGGGTTATTAGGAAGTACGTGGATAGACCCGTTACATTGAGATCTACTTTTAATATTGGTTTTGCTAACACATTGGGTTTTTATTTACATCTACCAGCTCAGATTCGAGCTTCCTCCATTTTGCAAATATATACCAACAAATAAAAATTTTAAAATACTTGCTTTGTTTTCAGTTTGGGACTCTTTAGGGGGGGGGGGAATTCCCGGTTCGTAAATATGGTACCTACTTAAAAGAAAAAAAGCCTCAAAGAACAAATTATTTACAATTATAATAACAAATTATTCTCTGCCAATAAGTACAGCATATAAAATAACTGTTATAAGTTAATTTGCTACTTACGTATTATACCGTAGACCCATTTGTTACCAAATGCGATATACAGCCAAAAGAGAAAACCGCTCTTTCACTCGTTCGAACACCGTGATAATAACGAAGTTAACATTTGGTGACATTTTTCGAAATGAAGAAAGAGATAGAGGGTATACAATACGTAAAGTAGGGTTCGCACCCCAGGATTAAAATAACTAATCCCGGGATTTATTTTTTTGTGTGTCTGAAATAGAATTTGAAATTATTTCCAAAGTAATCTTATTTACTTTTTAACACTCTTTTATAAGTTTCACTTGTTTAACACGCTTTTATAAGTTTCACTTGCATGTAACGGAATCTTGGAACTCGATTTTTACCCACTTTAAAAGGTCAGATTAATTCGAAATTTTGCACACTTGTCAAAGGACCGATAGCAATACAATAATTTCATAATTTTGTTCCATTGTCCTGATTAGGATCCTCAGAAATAAGGATTTCTTGATTTGGCGACTAATTCCATATACCATTTCCATATTTGGCGACAAGTTGCGTATACCATTTCCAGATTTGGCTACTAATTTCATATACCATTTCTAAATTTGGCAACTAATTCCAGATTTGGCGATTAAAAGACTAAGGTACAACAATAAAATTGAAAACACGCTTGTGATTAAAGAATTAAAATAAACAAAAAAAAGTGTTCTTTGTGTGAGAAAGGGGAGAGTGGGTGCGTCACCAATTCTTACCATAATATAAACAATTGTCTAGTTTTTCTGAAAATAGAAATAAGAAAAACTTGTGCATGTGAAAAAAAATTATGTTTTAACTGCTGAACTCAGATATATTCTGTTTTTCAAAATTCATTTTACCAAAACAGCTGATGCTCCACTTCAGCCGTCCTTGAACTCTGAAAGTAAAACCAAAACTTGCGGAATTAATTGAACAAACCTTTTAAATGGAAGTAATATTTTTACGTTTATTACAATGATAGTACCATGTTTTTGAAGCTGAATAAATTATTTTTAAAAAACCTGATCTAAAACCTGAACCTTTTAAGAAACTCTACGAATACTTTTGTAGAAAACAGTTTAATTGTCGATTGGAATTAAAAGTTGTCCCAAATACTATGCTAGACCATAAAATCATGAATGGCATGTTAAGCAATGGTAGTAGAGAAATATAACAATCGACATTTTATTCACAAAGAAGCAGTCACATAGATGTGTAAAGAAAATGATGAAGACTCTCTCTATTAGTATATCATTGAAGGCATATTAAAGTTGAAGAAATAATTGTTTTCTACACCAACACACAGTGGTAAGTTTTTTATTTTTGTAAAGCAATACGCTTAGAAGCGATGATATGAATTAACATTATAATTAAATTTTCTATCAGTCCTTGAAACAATACGTTTAAAAGTGATAATACGATTGATATTTAATATTTCTTCTTAACAAACTTTTATAAGTTTGACCTGTATCTATAGAGACGGAATCTTTGAAATATAACGATACGGGACTCACATACGAGGCCCGGTAAACAGAGAGAATAAATACCCTTCAGACTCGTTAATTAATAACATCCATTGAAAAAAAATTTAATTGCAGCAGTCACGTATATATATATAATTCAGGCTTCAAATGTCAAACTCAATGATAAATTCAACAATGAATAAATAATAGTTCAAAAAACCAAAAAAATACGCTTTTATTGTAGATCGAACTAAAAAATGAAAAATAAATTATAGTTTTAAAAAACTAAAAATCACGCTTTTATGGTGAATCTCGAACTAAAAAGTAAAAACATAATTCTTAATATAAGAATAAAATGATGAACGAAAAAATTAATGTCATTACGGTAAAAGCGTAGGGTGCTTTGTACTCCATTTTCAAATTAACTCGGCATTTAGGAATAGAACTATACTGCTGGCCACCGTAAATGCAACACCCTGAAGGAAGTACGCAAATAACATGAAATTTACAACATGCATTAGCGGAGATGAAATATGCAAATGATTAGAATTTCAGCGCAGACACACGTCGCACACGCCTGTGGCGCCACCTCAAAGCGTTATTTAAGGTTTGGAGATTTCGACGATTTCAAGTTCGGCAATTGTGTTTTTCTTGTGGTTTTTTTTTTCAAAAAACGATCAGTTATGTCTCGTAGAAAACAGCGATCAGCTTTTGATCAAGTATCCGAGTTCGACAGAGGAAGGATAGGGGCCTACCGAGATTGTGGATTATCTTTCAGGAAAATCGGTAGTCGCGTGTTGGACGAAACCAAACAACTGTAATGCGGGTATGTGACCGTTGGATGCAGGAGGTTACGACGGACTGACGTGGTCGATCGCATTCACCTCAGAGCACCTCTTCACTTGAGGACAGGCAAATTGTGCGAATGGCAGTGACGGATTGTTCAGTCACATCACGAACCATAGCACAGCACATTGAGTCTGTAACGCATCATTCAATGTCTGCGCGTACCATTAGACGCCGTTTACTACAGAGTGGTCTGTCCGCAAGACGTCCATTGCTTGGTCTACCCTTGACGCAGAACCACAGATGTCTGCGCCGCCAATGGTGCGAAGAAAGAAGGATGTGGGTGGCAGAATGGAATGAATATGTCTTTACTGACGAGTCACGAATCTGTCTGCAACACCACGATGGTCGGAATGGAGTATAGAGACACCGTGGAGAGAGGATGCTGAACAGCTGTGTTACGCACCGCCACACTGGTCCTGCACCGGGTATTATGGTATGGAGCGGTATTGGATATCACTCTCGCACTCCTCTAGTACGCATTACCGGTACTTTAAACAGCCAGCGCTATATCTCCGAGGTTGTTGGAGCCAGTTGTCCTTCCTTACCTTCAGGGCTTGGCCACAGCCATATTTCAACAGGATAATGCGCGACCACACGTGGCACGCATTGTTCAAAGGTTCTTCGTCAATCACCAGATTGAATTGCTTCCCTGGCCGGCTCGCTCTCCGGATCTTTCGCCGATAGAAAACATGTGGTCCATGGTTGCTCAACGATTGACCCAGATTACACCCCCAGCTGCCACACCAGATCAACTTTGGCAACGTATGGAAGCTGCTTGATCTGCTGTACCCCAAGAACACATCCAAAGTCTCTTTGAATCAATGCGGAGGCGTGTGGCAGCGGTGATCTCCAACAATGGCGGCTAATCTGGCTACTGATTCTGGCAGGAACCACACTTCACAGAAGTCTATAAATTTAATCATTTGATACTTGGTCAACATATTATCTACAAAATAAATGTTGTTGTGTTATCTCTTGTCTTTCTTGGTGTTTCATTTACGGTGGCCAGCAGTGCAGTATAAGAAATTATAACAATTGATAAGAGCACCCCACGCTTTTACCCCAATGATATTAATTGTCTCGTTAATCATTTTATTTTTTTACTTTAAAGTTCGAGATTCACTATAAAAGCGTGTTTTTTAGTTTTTTTAAACTATAATTTATTTGTTCTGCATGTCAGTTTTCTTACGTGTTGAACCTTGAAGGGTTCCAGGTGGGTGTCTATGTTAAACCGTGAAATTTGATATATTTTCTCTTTTTTTTTCTATAACTTTCTCCCCATCGCGAGTGGGGTGAGAAAACGGACATTTCTCCCACCCTCAGGATGTCCGATGCCTGCTAACCCAATCCTAAAAATACCGGGATTTTTTTTTTTTTGTCTGAATTATATTTGAAAAAATTTTTCTCATAAAATTTTTCTATGAATTTATATTTTTCAAAAATTTATATTTTGTTTATGAAATATATACTCAGAATTTTTTTGTGCAATTTTAAGTGCTGTAGGTAAAAATAATATATACACAGCTCTCATTTCCCGTATGGGGAGAACGTCGCACAGATCTAAATGGCTCACTGCAATTCTTACACAATAATAGTATAAGCAAGATTTCAAGAATAGATTTTTTCACAGTTCCTTCTTCAATTAAATACCGTTAATTAATAGAGGACCTGCTTGGAAGACTTGAGACACTTCAAATCCCATTGCATTACTAACAGCTCATGCAACTGGATCTACAATTTCAAATGAGATAACACTTGAAATTGATTCATATTTTGATTCAATAACTCGATCAATTTATACATACAAAAACCATTAAGTGTTGCAGAAGAACTAAACAAAGTTATCAAAGAGGTATATGCACCAATGCAGTCTATTAGATTTGAGACTCTGTCATCAAAAACTCAAAAAGGAATGTCACTTTTGTGAAAATGGAGGGAGACGTAGTGAATACCCAAAAAGAACATATTCCTATTTAATGTCGATAGTACCTACTAGTAAAGAATCCGAACGTGCATTTTCTTCGGCAGAACAATTTGTAACAAAAATAAGAAGCTGTTTCAACGATGAAACGCTGGAGGAGCTGTGTTTTTATAAGCTTATTTACAGAAACACAAGAAATGAAGAAATGTTTTTTTTTAATTTCATTTGGTAATTTTTATTTGCTTTTTGAAGTGAAAACTTCTTTAGCGGCGTTGGGCACTTTTTGGTAGGGGAAAATCTTATGGGTTCGCGTCACCGACATGCTCTGACTGGCGCACGCGCAGTGTGCTGTTCACCTTAGACACTTTTTGGATGGGTGAAATCTTGTGCGTTCGTGTCACCGACATGTAAATAGCAGTATATCTGTAGCTATACAGCTGACGTATAGTGCTGTGTATATCTTATAAGTTAAGTTGAATGGATTTGGTGAAAAGTTCAATGTGTATATACTGTGCATTGCTCATTACGATTTCGAGAATGGGCGATACATGTTTTTGGTTGCCGTTTATATTTCGCCTGGAAAATCTATGAGACAGATACAACAATTTTTATTCGAAAATTTGATGATTTATACAAAAGAAGGTTCTGAAATACTCGAAAAGGATTTGGCGAAAAATATAATATACCGATGATTTTAAGAGGAGACTTCAATATTAACTTTGCAGATGATAAAAATCTACCACTAATTGAATTTCTAAATGAAACACCTAATTTAAATATGTTGAATGATCGAAAACTCAGTACTACAAAATATAAAATGACGATCGATGTGGTTTTTACGTGATACTTAGATAAATTTGAATCAAACATTTTCCTTTCTTACTTTAGTTACCATAAGCCTATTGTATCTTTCTTAGAACAAAAGGAAATAATTGAAAGTACAAAAGTCTAAGTATTGTTGAAATTAATGGTGACATGATGCAAACAATTAAAATAATGTTAAAAATCAAGTACATTGAAATTTAAGTAAATACAAAAACTATCCATAAATAATATGATTGTATATTAATTGTTATTTCAATTGAATTGTATTTATATTTTGTCATGATCTTGTACAGCCCTTAATATATTTGAATAACAAAAACACATGCATATAAACATGTATTTAGTTGTTGCTCGGAGTATCAATAGATGTGAAAATCAGATTGATGCTGATAATTTTAATTCAAACATTATGAAATTTTAAATTTTAGTACTAAATTCTAAGTTTTCACTTCTATCGACAGTCTCTAAAACTGCCAATTTTTTGTGATTAATTAATTTTGTTTCATTAAAATAATTTTAAATCAATTTTTAATTGTATTTTCAGTTTTATTATGCAATTTCAATTATGCTAATATGTAAGTACTTTTAAAAAATAGTCCAATCCTAATTGCGGGACCAGTCCCACAATTTGGATAGTGTAATCCCAAAATCCCGCGATTGAAAACATGACACGGGATTACAAACCCTAACGTAAGTATCGTTAATTTAAATTTTAGTTCATCCGCCTCTTTGATAACTATTAGAAATACTTGAAAAAAAATTACGAAAGAAAATTTTTTCTTATGTGTATTTTAAAACAAATCAAAATAATTTTCCCCCCAAATTTCCATGTTTTAACAAGAAACATACAAGAGTATTCATTATTCCAAAGAAAACAAATCTTTTTGAATTAGAATAAAGAACAACTTGCCATCCTTTTACATATCTTAAACTTTTACAATAATTTTTAATGATAAAAAAGACAAAGCAGATGAATTAAACTCTTATTTAATAGAAGGAAAGATTATCACTAAAAGATCTTTAACTCAGTTCGTAATCTAAGAATAATTTTATCTCACTGAGAACAATAAAAAGTGTGCAATAAATACTCTTGTGATGTTATCTCCCCGTTTAGAAGTACAATCGGCATATGTTCAAAATGACAGTTGTATGCCTACTATCATCCACTAAAAAGCATTTTAACTATTGATTGTGCAATCCTTTGTAAGTTGTGAGTAGTATTGTTTTAGTCGAGCAAATTTAGTTAAACGTCTCATGATCATACAAGAACAAGAACAACGTTAAAAAGGTTGACATATGCTTTTCTTGCGTCTATATTCGTAAAAAGAAATTCGTGAGTGAGTATTTCTTGTTTGTTAGTTTTACTTGTTTTAAGATGCAGAATTTTGCTTTGTTGTATTCGCGGCAGATACTATTTGCAATTAAGAAAAAATCGCATATTTTCTTTAGAGAAAAATGTTTTAACAAATATTGGGTTGATGCATAATTATCCGGCGTTTATATCTGCTCGTTTTTCCTCAGTGAAAAGTAGCGTTTTGTTTATTATTTTTGTATAAAAATAATCTTCTCTATTGTCTTAGTAAAATGCGTGTCGAAAACCATAGTCATATTCGTTATATCATGCTCTACCACTTCGAGAAAGGATGGAAAGTAGCACAGTCATTTCTGGATCTCAACGAACTTTTTGGCAAAAAAACAATCAGCGAAAGTCAGTGTAGGAAGTGGTTTGCCCGTTTCAAACCAGGTGATACCAGCTTGGAGGACAAGCCAGGAAGAGGTCGGCCATCGGATTTCGACGATCAGGCTCGGGATCGACAATCGGATGACTTGGTGGCCGATGTCAAAGCGTGGATCGCCTCTAAGATTCGTGTCTTCTTCGCTCGTGGAATCGAACGTCTGCCAAGCAAATGGGAAGCAGTAATTGAAGTAGACGGTGACTAAGCTCCCGAATAATCGTTTAAATATGTTTTCGTCAAATATTGTTAGTGATTTTGTTAAATAAAATTTGTTGAAAAAACGCCGGATAATTATGCATCAACCCAATAGTATTAGTGAGTGAATGAGGGAACATTGACGTCGCATTATTCAGCAGATCCAGGGTTTTGGCGACGGACCTCGTAATTTTGAACCATGGTCAAGGAGAAAAACATCTGAACCGAGGGCAACACCTGAGATACCACCCCCTCTCCTAAGTACCACACCACACCAATGGGATAACCTTTGAGCTCTCGACAGATTTAACTTGCATGGCGGGTCTTCAACAGTACTAGACTCCAACTCATGACACGCCGGCCACGAGTCCGTTACCTTGACCTCTAGGTGTGACCGTGGTCAAATAAATATTAGCGGAGATAAGGCTACTGTATAAGATACTCTAACCAAGTAAAAAAAAACAATAATAATTTACTTTAAGCATCTGCCTTGCTTCGAAGTATTTTCTTTTATAATGGGCTTAACAAATAGGATTAAATTATTGGGGAAAATACATAAAATTCTTGTCTTTTTTCAAAGTTTTTATGGGAAAAAGATATTCTTTTATTTAAATCCGCTTAAAAATCATAATTCTTTTATTTGGATTTGTCAAATATATTTTTAAAGTAACATTTATATTTAAAACTACTCTCTCTCTAAAATTATTTAAAAATTTTACTTTAAAAAATAAATACGTATTGATTTATGCACCGCATTAAGGTGGTTTTAGTCGTAAATGTAACATTATATAGAGACGAGCATAATATTATGTATTTTTAATAAATATCAGACTTTTTTATCATTTAAGTAGTCCATGTTTTATCAAGAAGCAAAAAAATTCCTTATATTTTCAGAACAGTTTTAATGTATGAAAAGGGTAGGGGAAATTTTTTAAAAATTACTTAAATGCTAAAATTTTAAAAAGATTTAACTTCGTAATTTTCTTTGAAGAAAAACAAAGGGAAGGTTTTCCTACTTTTAGAAGACATGGTACGATATATATATAAATATCTTTGATTCAATATGATTTCATAATTTTTTTGGTCTATCTTCTGTGTACTATGAAAAACAGTGTTTGTGCTCAAAATACCACTAAAATTAATAATTTATTTTTTTAAAGAAAAATGTAAGAGTTCATGAAGCGTGCATTTGAAATGCAATTCTTCCTACGATAATTGATGTATGCAACTGATTTTTTTTAATTTCGAACTAGACATAACAAAAGTTTGAATGGGTTTCGTGATAACACGATTCATATTTGTTAAATATTTTCTTATGAATAATTGCTGAAAATTCCTTAAAAACTGTGCATAAATTCTAAATTCAACTATTTCTTTTTTTTTTTTTTTAAAAAGTATTCCTTTGATTTAAACATGCAAATACACACACACCTGTATTAAAAGTAATATGTACAAGAAATATCAAACCATTTGGCACAGCAGAAAATAAATGCGTAGCAATTTAAAGGAAAATAAACTAATTGTTTTTTTCTTTCTGAAATAAATCAGTTTAGAGATTTTATTTACCATACAGATGTGAATAAAAATGAACATAATAGTTATCATATAACTCACGAGATTTTCTTAAAAAAACTTTCTGGGTGAAGTAGAGATTTAAAATTTCGTGGGATTATATTAAAATGTATAAAAAAAATAAAAGATAAAAAAATTAGATTTGATATTTTGTCCGATTTTTTTTCAATTGAATCATACTGTGTCCTCTTAAAAACAAATTTTTATTCCATTTCAACAAGTTTTCAAATTCATACATAGAATATTTTTAATGGAATAAATATTTTAAGACATAAATAAAAACTTGGTTATAAAACACAAGCCCGTTTTTCCTTTCTTTGATATAACAGCAACAAAAAGCTACTACATGAAAACATTTTGCATTCGCAATTGATGTTAACATATGGTGAATAAAAATAACAGTTACTACTAATCTTCCACCGGTTGTTTACTACAAAGCTCGGTATCCGTTATTAATGGTTGCATTAACTTTTGATGTTACTATGTTCTAAAAATATCATTCATAACCGAATCTCAAACGTATGGTGAAACTTTCATTCTATGAGCGTAGGTTGACTTAACTAAGCAAGGATCTTGTTTCTTGGTACTCTAATTATTAGTAAATCTCATTGCCGTTCCAATGGTCTTAAGACTGAATAAATTACCACAACGCACTGCCGGAGTTTTTTTCGAGTCCTGACCTTGTTTTGCGGAAGAAAAGATGGGTTACTCACTGAACAAAACGAAGAAATTGTCTTTGTGACATTGAGGCGGGCTTTTAAGAGTATCTTTTATCCATTTAGAGCTGAAATAAGTAACACTGCTAGGAAGACCTTAAGTCAAATATTTAATTGGGAAGTAAGCTTCAAGTCCACTCAGCTAAACGATCAAAGAGGTTGATTGCAGTTGACAAGTTCCACTCATCTAAGTTCTGGCATTGTGCCGCAGCGACCATTTGAAAAGCACTTTCTTTTCTCACGCACGGAGCCAATCTTTCAATTAACAAAGTCAGTTCACGTAGGCTTTGAAGTCTGCGTGCGTGAAGTACGAGGTAGATATATTTTTATGTTCATTATTCTCTCGAGCATTTTTATCAACAGCCAAACGTGTAAATGTTATCGATATTTGCTTATGAGATAAAGTGATGCTCTCCTTATAATAATAAGACATGTGTTCCGTCTTTTTAACATTTAACTTATGTATTGAATTTTTCTAGATCATTTTTGACCGTACTTAAATTTGGCCTACTGTTAAGACGATCTGCTGCCATTGGAAAAGAATAATAAAATTGGATATTTTCTTAGTGGAAGCTTGAATTCCGCTCATGAGTTCATGCTAATTTTGTAAGTACATTACTTATATTATTATTTTTTTCGAAGTTTTTCTTATAGATAAATTTACAATAAATTATTGTGACTCTTTTCATAAAAAGTGGTAAATAAGGAAGATTAGTTTTACAAATTCAACATTAGGAAGTAAATAAATATGTTTATATAGATATTTGAGCTTAATATTTTATTTATGAACTAGTTATATCTTATCGAATCTATTCAACAAGGCTTAATTTTGATTTTTTTACACTGGCTAAATGGAAACTAAGTTTTGAATAAGTGTTGTTTTCTACTTAAGAAAATTTTATTGCATTATATATATACCTCTTTATATTGAATGCAACAAAAAAAATATTTTAAAAAAGTATTGGGTTTAAATTATATTAAATCAGAGAAAAATCCAATTGCAAATTAAAAAGGAGAACTTCTCCTTAAAAAAAGCAACACGTCTTTTTTCAAATAAAAGGAAACGAAATTTACTTTAAAAAAGATGTCTTAAAAATTCATCAAATACTTAATTTGTAGAGCTGCAAAGTGTATAAATTAATGAGCATTCTGTTTTTAAACTATATTTTTTCTAGGTGTACTATGTTTTCATTACTATTTACATATTCTTTTCACATTCACATAGTTTTGAAATATGATCAAGATCAAATGTTTTAGGAATTATTATTTATTTTATTTTTCCCTTTTAATTATATTTATTGAATTATATATATTTTTAAATTATATTCATTTTAATAAATACCCTAAAATCCCTTGGGTTTGGAGTACAAAATAACTGATTAAAATGAATCATATGAAATTATAACCTAAATTACAGTAAATTGACAGGAATGTCAAATTTTCTACTCTAAAAAATGTCTCCACTTCAATACTCAACTTGCTCCACGGGTTTTCTGAGATCATCGGTAAACAGAATAGTGAGTGAGTGAATATTAACGTCCCACTGTTCAGCTACACGAGGGCTTTTGGGGATGGTCCGCGTAATTTTTAACCATGGTCAAGTGACGCGGACGACACCTGAGCTGGCACCCCCTCTCCTAACTACCACACTACACCACGAGAGGACGTTTGAGCTCTCGACAGATTTAACGTGCATCTCTCCCCTACACGGCGGGTCTTCAGTCGTACTGGGATCGAACTCATGACACGCTAGCCATGATCCGATGCCTAGATCACTTGGCTACCGCGACCACCCGGTAAACAGAAAGGGATTGAATAAAGGCTGGGAAAGAGTTATAGCTAGAATTTAGTTTATAAATAAAGCTACAAAAGATACGATAATTTTAAAAGGCCAGAAAAAATTATTCTATATTATCCTCAGCAAACTTTTAAAAAAGGTAAATTTTTAACGAGATTGAAAAGAATTAAATTCTTTTTTACTATTTAAACTCATCTATAAATGATTCTCAAATTTAGTTGAGAAAGACATTCAAAGGCAAATTTTGGTGAAAAAATTTGAGAATAAATGCTTTATTCACTGCACTTATTCAACACATAAAGGATTCAAATGTGTAATGCAACAATGTAACTTTTTGAGATTCGCTGTTACATTTATTATGTTCCTTTACGCATTTTTCCTGATGCTTCATTGATTCTACTTCTTCTATACAGTCCATTTTTTATGAAAGTTTATGCAAATTTGTAGAAGCCAAAAGGAACTACATTTTCTAGCTGTTTTTTTAAGCATTGTGTTTACGGAGTCGACAGAATAAATGACAGGTAAATCTAGAGCAATAGACAGATCTGAGGAGAGAAAGTAGAAACTGTGTGCAGAATGTGTAATTGTTGACATTCAAAGTGATTTGCCCTCTCCGGTTAAAATTAGTTTAGTAACTTGAATCTCTTATTTCCAATAATTTTATTTAATATATATTAATTCCCTTCAAATATAGACCTTAATAAATAAGTGGTCTGGTCGTGAACTCGTGTGTGTGTGGACTGCGTTCTTTCTATTGAGATGTTGTTTCAACTCCTGGTTACAACAAAATATGTAGCCGTGGTAGCCTAGTGGCCAAAGTAACGGACCCGTGGCTGGCGAGTCAGGAGTTCGAGCGTAATACCGCTGAATACCCCCTTGTAGGGGAGCGATGCAAGCTTTGTGAGACGAGAGCTCAAACGTAATCCCGTTGGTGTGGTGTGGAAGTTAGGAGAGGGAGTTACAGCTCAGGTGTCGTCCTCGTCACTTTATTATGGTTCAAAATTACGACGTCCGTCACCAAAAGCCCTCGAGTTACTGAACAGTGCGATTCAAATATTCACTCACTCCCTTGGCGTGAAATGGCATTTGGTGCGTGAGATACCAACTTAAGTATTGCTTTCGTCAGTTGACCCTAGCTTTAAATTACGAGTGAGTGAATATTTTTTTAATGTCGCACTGTTCAGCTATGCGAGGGCTTTTGGTGGCGGATCTCGTAATTTTGAACCATGATCGTGATGAGGACGACACCTGAACTGGCACACCTCTCCTAACTTCCACACCACACCAACGGGATTACGTTTGAGATTTCGACACTTAAAGCGTGCATCGCTACCCTACATGGCTGGTCTTCAGTGGTATCGGGCTCGAACTCATGACATGCCAGCCACGAGTCCGTTACTTTGACCACTAGGCTACAGTGGCTCATTTTAATTACGAGATTAAGTGTTTATTAATTTTGGAAGACAATCTCTGACCTCGTAATTTTGAGTCATGTTCAATTGAAGAGGATGACACCAGAGCTGGCCCCTATTTCCGAACTTCCATTCCACACTAATGGGAGGGTATTGATCCTGGAATGATTTACCGTACATCGACCCCTGTACTAGATGGGCCAGTAGTGCCATGAGGCTCGACTTTACGACATGCTGGCTACGATTTCATGACCATGGTCACTAACCTACCGCGGCCATTCTAAATGACGACATATTTTGCTGAAAACAAAAGCGCGATTGAATTTTTAGTCTGATTGTAAGTTCCCGGAGCGAACCCGGGCAATTTTTAAATTAAATTTTATTAAGTAGAGACTATAAGTAAATAATAAATTTTATAACTTTTTCCTTTTTTAGAATTTTACTGGTTTCGAAAATCAGTAACTATCGAAAGGTTTCCCAAATTCTGCTCATTGTCGTTTCTCACTCTTATTATTCGAACCGAGTGATATCATAAAGTTGAGATATTCTCAAGTATGAAAAACAATGCAAATCTTTGTATAACTAAGAATATTTTCAATAATATTTTTCAAGATAATGATAAACAACGATAATATAAAAAAAAAAGTCTTTTTTCAATATTTTTTTTGTCGTTAAAAAGATTACTTTTTGACAGGAGAGTGAAAAGTTATGAAAGGATATCTTAAAACCGATAAGGTACGAGAAAAAAAAATTAATTGAAAACGTCAGAGAGAAGCTCGAATTGGTTTTGTGATAATCGCTAGTAGATCGTCACTCTGAGTTTTTAAAACATTTTGAAAAAATAAATAAACAAAATAATCAAAAATATAATTTATACGTAAGTTTTTTTGATTCACCAATACAAAATTGAAGCAAGAATACACAAAAGTAAATACAATGATGAATCTAATGGTGCGTATTTTGGTGAGCCAAATATATCTAATATTAAATAAAAATATATATCAATTACTTTTGAATATATATATATATATAGAGGATATTTTAAACATTATCTGAATTCACTTTAAAATGTGTCTATACAATTTGTTTTCCGTTTTACCTAAGTAAGTTAAAAATTATTTCATTAAAATTGATAATTTAATATAGTACGGCAAATAAAAAATACTGGATAAAAATTTACTCAAATAATTATTATTTAAAAATGGAAAATTATCACTTTTTGTTTTATCATGTTCTCGTACTTTTTCCTACCTTAAAGATGTGTAAATGTTACATGCAACAAACACTCTGTGAAGCAAAATTTTCACTGAAAACAAATGACGCTCAATTGATCAACAATGGGGGCAGAGGGTCAACACAGCTGCCACTACGCATATTCAGCGTTTTGTTTCGCCAGTGTTGCCAGATTGGCCGTTCTGACTTAATTTGCCTAACTTTATAGTCAGATGTTATATATAGGGAGAGTGTGAACAAATTGAAGAAATTGAAAAAGGGTTTCAACTTTCCAGAAATTTTGTCATGGGCATTTCTAGAGCAGCATTTGGTTATATTTTTATTTTCTAAGATTTATTTTGGCATATTAGGGAAATTTTTATGTTTTTGAAAATAAATTTAGGATATTAGGAATATCAGAATTTGCACATATTTAGATTTTAAGGCTTGGAACTCGAGATTTGGTTAACTGTTATTGAAAATATTTGTTGAATTTCTTAATTTCCGTTGTGGTGGTGGAAGCGAATAGTCATAGTAAGCGAACCCATTACCTACTTTGCTTCTAACGAGTCATCGGTAAGTCTTGATGCCTCTAAAGACCCGCGGTGTAGAGTGGTTGTTATGGTTTAAAGTTCTCAAGTCTTATTGCCAAAATTCGAGGGGGGATGTGCAGCTTAGGTTTCACCTTTGTCACTTCGCTAAATTATGAGGTGCGTTACCAATGACCCTTGTGCTGTATTTGAGTGAGGCGTTAGTAAACAATCAATCAATAATTATAGTTTTCCTGAAATTTTCCTATAGACTAATAGGCCGCGGTAGCCTAGTGGTCATGGTAATAGACTCGTGTCTCGAGTTCGAGCCTGGTTTCGCTGAATACCCGCCGTAGAGAGGAGGCCGATGCACGCCAAACATGTCGAGGATTAAACGTCCTTCTGTTGGTGTTATGTGGAAATAAGGAGAGGGGGTTGTCAGGTCAGGTGTCGACCCCTACTATGGTTCAAAATTACGTAACCCGTCACAAAAAGCCCTCGTGCATCTCAATAGTGTGTCGTTAATATTCACTCACTATTGACTCTTGATTAAGAGCATTTCCTTTATGCTAAATATGTTATTAAATGCTATCGCTTTCTGAGCCGCAGTAGCCTTGTGGTCATGGTCACAAACTTGCGGCCGGCGAATGGCGAATTCGAGTCATGTTGTTACTGAATACCTATCGTGTAGTGAGGCTGATGTACGTTAAATCTGTGGTGGCTCAGAGTCCTCGCGTTGGTGAGGTGGGTGCAGGCTCAAGTATCGTCCTCACCAGTTTAGCATGGGTCGAAATTGCGAGGTCAGTTACCATTAGCCCTTATGTTGCTTTATAGGGCTTTATAGTACTCTGTTCACTCAGTCTCTTTCTCTCGCTTACATGGTCTAAATGATTGATTGAAATAAAACATTAGCATTTTCTTTTGTATCTGAAAAATGAAATATTTTAAATAACACCACATAATAAATTATTGTATAGATCAAGCAATGACTTTGTTTTTCAATTCCTACTATTAGTTCGAACTATATATATATATCTTGTTAAAATTTTCAATCACTTTTTAAATATTTTTTATTTATCCACTGAAGTTCAAATACATTTTTTAAACTTGTAGTGGATGACACTTGATGTTAATGCAGCTTTTTCAAATATTAATTCATTAACTAAATGTTATTTTTTAATTTTAAATTTATTCTGTGTTATTTCTGGCGAAGTTAGAACTAGCACCAATAGATGGCGCCAGTAAGTTTTCTAACCAATTTTTTCTCGGTTTAAAATATATTTTTTTTAATCTTGTAGTGGATGACACTTGACGTAATACAGTTTTTTAAATATTAATTCTCAAATTAAATTAAGTTAATTAAAATAAAATTTTTATTATATTACTGCTTCCGTGGTAAGTTCGACTTGTTAATTTTTAAATTACGGTACATGCGAATTTTGTATTTTCATTGTGATGTAACGTTTTTCTGTTCATAAATCCTTCTAATTTTATGGATAATTTAATAATTAAATCAACTGTTTTTATATAAATCTTAATCAATTTTACAAGCTTTTGAATTATATGAACATCTTTATTTTAAAAAACCATTATTTTTCTTGATACCGTAAAATCCGGTGTATAACCCGCACTTTTAACACACAAAAAAGATTGAAATTTACGGGTGCACATTATACGCCGGGTGTAAAAATGATAGTTTAAAATAACAAAAAGAGGGATATAGAAATATATTAGACTTCTCCATGTATTTACAATAAGGTATATTTAAAAGAAAAATGACATACCTTATGAATTTAAAGAGTTGTAGTTCTTGAAATATACTACATTTTTCCAAATACCTGTGATAATACCTTGAATAAATAACTTTAAAACCTAAGGGCACGTTCACACCATTGCACACTTTCCCATTTCTGGTTCCTTCCTAAAATTGTATGCCCGTTATACCGAGATAGAATATACCTAAAAATTAAAAAATGCAGCTCAAATTATAGATGCGCTTTATACACCAGATTTTACGGTAATTTTTTTCAACATTTTCGCAGCAATATTATAAATTAACGCGTACATATATCCATAATTTTTAATGAGAATACTAATAATGATCAATTAATTTAGTTATTGGTACATAATTATAGATAGTAAGTAATCCAGTAATAAAATAAAACATTTTTTATCTTTGAGCAAGATAAGACATATTTTTTTTCACAAATTACCATGATAAATCCTTTGAAACAAAAAGATACAGTATTATTATTATTATTTTGATGAAACATTGAAATCCCTTTTTAAAAACAACATTACTAAATATTCATAAGCAATAGTAAAACATAATGCTTTAAGGAATCAGCCTTTAAACACGTCGCTTCTATTATTCCAAAACTTTCTTTTTAGCATAACAAGAGGAATGCTAAAGCCTTTGTCAGAATTAATTCATCAGCTCTATACTATTCAACGCATATTTTGAAAGAGAGGACAAATAAAAAATGCCCTTGAGTCTAATATAACATGTCGGTTTGTTCGGGCGTTAAGGTCACCATATTAAAGGAACTCTATTGTGTCACTTTCATGGTAGGAGATAGATTTCTCGTGTGCGCGCGTAATTGCCCCCTTGCTCACCTATAATCAGTAGAATAGACTGAGTGATGGGGATACAGAAAATGACAGTATCTGCCGTTTTATCTCATACTTGTTTCCTATCACGGCTACACCTGCGCCTTTTCTTTGGAATTCTTTTATGATGGATTTGCAAAATAATTATTAAACAGTTACAAAAAAAACTTTTCAAAAAGGCTGTAATTGTATTGATAACAAAATTGAAACTTGTATGTTTGGTATTTTTTTTCGTTTTGCGGCGGCAATGATCTAGCAGCAGAGTATTAAATTTGTCGAAACAAGGATCGTGAATTTCGAGTAAGGACTTAAATGATCAGGGGAAAAAAAAGAAATTTCGGAACAAGAATATATAATTTAATGTCACTTTTTTAAATTTTTAATTTATTGGTTGTTTTGTTAATGACCCACTAAGAATCAACGAAAGAATTATCGGTAACGAAAATCATTACTGAGGAAAAGGACTGAGTCACCCCAATCCTTTTTTTTTAAATTGCTTTTATTGTACACGACAAAAAAACATTGTTCCAAATTTTTTTTTTTTGATAATTTGAGAAAAATATTAATCAAACTGAACCAAGAAGTTTCAAAAGTGTGAATATAATAAAGGACACATAAATCTCAGACACTTTTCACTGACATTACAGGAATGTTAATCGCAGGCATGTAGTTTTATTGTCCTTTGATGATCGACAAATAGCATGCTGAACTTTTTCTTTCCTGTGTCTTTTTGATAGGCATTGTGTGTATTGTGCTACACTTATGACTTCATATTTTTCTTGGTGGAATTCTTTAGGTAGCTTTTTAACTCAAACGCTTCATGTTCATCGCTTTTCTGAAATTTACGTTCGCTATCATGACTAATATGCATTATTTCAGCAGGTTCTTCCCTTGCTTAATCAGTTTCAACTTCCTTCAGTAGAGATTACAGAGGCCCATTTCTTGTTTTATATATTTTGCTCATTTACATTTATAAACCATATTAAGTCGTACAACACAACATTAAAAGCCACCAAGTTATTTACAGGGGGAAAATGTAGCAGTTCATAGAAAATATTTTGGAACTCAGTCACAACAAGCACCTTAAGATGGTAAAAAACGTTTGTCACTCTCAAAAAAGAGGGAGATATATGACAAATACATTTTAATTCCCTGGAAGACGCGCGCCATATAGGAGGAAACTCCGTCACGGTCATTGGTAACAGACAAACAGTTTTCACAATTTCGTGAGCCTGAGTGACTCTGTGCCCCGCGCGCGTACTGCCGGATTAAACCACGATCGACACCCAAGATGGTACCCCATTTTCTGAGCCTTCTCACCACGTAAACGAAATAACTTTGTACAGCAACAGATTTTACGTACATCAAGTACGCTGCGTTATGAATTTTTAACAGTATCGGAGTTGGAACTCACCTCCCGACAACGTTAATGCTAGACAAAAGTTTGTAGTGGGCGTGGCGAGGTAGTATGGAGAGAGGAGTTGGTCTCAGGTATCTTACCCGTCACTGAAATGAGGTTCGAATTTGCAAGGTCCGTTACATATAGTCCTCTCACAACTTCAAGTGAGTGAGTGAGATTTTAAAGTCATACAATTTAAAGCTGCTCGAGGGCTATTGGCAACGAACTTAGTCATTTTGAACCATGGTCAAGTGACGAGGATAACACTTGAGCTGGTACCTCTCCTCCTAACTCTCACACCTCCTGAATGCGAAGAAATTTTAGCCTCGATATATTTTATGTGCATCGACCGCCTCTGCAGGGTGGATCTTAGGCGGTGCCTGGCTCGAACTCATGGCATGCCAGCCATGAGTCCGTGAACTTGACCAATAGGCTACCGTGGCCACGCTATGTCCATTTCAAATAGTCCTCGTGAAATTTCAAAATTGCAACATCAAAAAACAAATTAAATTAAATGGATCAATGAATCATTAACTCTCATCTGGATTGGGGAAATTCAAGTCGTTGCTTTGGACCCGCTGTGGGAATTTAATACCAGATTTTGTGGGAAATAGCAAGGATATTTATGGAATCTCACCGGTGAGTTGTAAGTTCGAGTCCTGCTGCTACTGAAGACCTTCGTATAGAGAGGCTAACCCACGTTAATTCTATCTTGTCTCAAAATCCTCCCATAGACGTAGAGTGGAAATTTTGAGAGTGGAGTGGAAGATGTCGTCATCATGTCTTGACCGAAGTCAAAATTTCGACGTTCGTGTCGATAATGTTAAGTAACACTTTGTCCACAATAATGATCCCTCAACTACTGAGGCCGCTTGGATCTGAACTAAAAATCATTTCAAAGCAGTGGTTCTTAACATTTTGTAAAAAAATTGTTTTTGAATATGAAAGCCTTGAACCCTTTTACTTTCACCTTTAAAATCTTTTTTTTTTTATGCTGGCGGGTACGGAGATTTTATCTTTCGAAGAGGGAGAAGAATTGTGGTAAATATTATGCAAATATTCTTATTTTGAACACTGCTTTTATAAGAAACAATTTGCTAATTTTTAATCCTCCGTAAGGCGCTTGAATCTCTCAAATGCATAATAAAAAGGGTTTTAGTGCTGCGTCCTCACGGTGGGCTGTAACGCCCCCTCTTCCTTCTTCTGACTGCCTTTTGTCACTCTCCCTAGGATTCAGTGTCAAGGACAAAGGAAATTCTTCATTTTTCCGGTGGCAGGGCTCATTTATTCTGATAGATTAAGCACGTCATAACTTTGTAATATTTCGTTAATTTTGATTTTTGTTTCTTATAAAATAGTGTAATTTTTAGTTTCATATGAAAACATTTGGAAACAAGTATATGATACATCTGTATGATAGTTTTTTTTTGGGGGGCTGAGAGTTGAGATGCAGTGGTGATTGATGCATGTAGGCAGTAGTGACACAGTTATAACTAACCATTATATTTTTGATGTTTTTTCGTTTCAAATATTCAATTTATATGAATGTATTTTAAATATTACTTTTTGTCAAACATATTATAATGTTAAATCTCACAAATAAAATCATTAAATCTTCTTCAAACGTAAGAATGAGGTGATGCATCTGAGAGATGCCACGCGCCCGTGGATAGAACTCTTTGGCGCGCCTAGCGGAGGGTTAAATGGGATCTCGACCTCAGAGACCGCTTTCTGTGTACAAAATTGCTTTTTTTATACGTATTGCATTCGCATTTATGCTAAAGATAACATTTTATTTTTTTAAAAACTATTTATATACTACTGAAAATAATCATTATAAAAAAAAATGCGATAAATTTTTTTTTTCATTGTAGACTTTGAGAAAATGTTCAAAATATTAATAGCACCAAAATGTTTTTTAAATCATGTTTCTGTGTTTTTTAAAACATTTCGAATAAGAATAATAATTTTTTATGTATATCTTGATGATATATTTTGTTTTTTTTTATTGTAATTTGCCTCCAATTATGAAACAACACGAGGACTACAAGTGATATACTTCACAGATATGAGCAATGGTCAAATGACCACAATATCTGACCTGAAACAACTTCTCCAAACTACCACACCAAGCCAAAAGGAGGACTTACAGCCTGGACAGATTTAACGGGCAACGGCCGGCAGCGACACGACAGCACCGACTACGATATCGCGACCATAGTCTCGATGACAGATACATCAAACGATTCCGTAACATTGAAAACATTCTTAGAAAAAGTTTCATTAGGAAAATATAATGCAACATATAATTAATTGTGAAAAAAATACTATGAAGACAATTCCCGTTCAACCAATCCAAGATCCAAAATAGTTTTTTTTCCAAAAATAATGCTTATATGAGTTTTTCGCTTCTCATTTCTAATGGATTCTTTGAAGCGTTCCTACAAATTCTGGCTTAAGCAACTACTTTACACAATATACCGTTTTATATATATATATAATGAATGATGACTGATTTAGTAAAGATTGCGACGAATTTAGTAAAGGATTTTTCACGGCGTAGCCAGTGTTGGTTTTTTCGTATAAGGTTACTATTTATAAGGTTGATGATACCTGTTCATTATTATGGAGGAAACAGTCTTCGAACAGTGATTCTTCTTTATTAAATACTTAACATGAAGACATTTAGATGGACGTACTGATAAATAGACATACACACACAACTCAACACACAAACACTAGCTGCAGCACACTACATGATGACAAGAGAGAAGAGGAAGAGAGCGTAACCGTGTGCTTCGAGTTTTTACACTGGCGGTGAAGGTCGTACAACTATTTTGTAACAGGGTCGTGATTGGATGCAAATGCGTGCGAGCAATTAGATTAAGATTAAGATTATGCGCGAGAGCAATTAGATTAAAATACGAAAGAACTAGGAAATGATTTAACGGGTACAGTTAAAGAGAGTTAGAAGAATCATTACATATATATATATATATATGTCCACTACTTTTTTTCATCCATTCAAATTCAAATAAATTTTATTAAGACGTCTCAGGACCCTTAACATATAGCTGTGCACTTGAAAAAACATTCTTCTTCAAACCAATGTAACTTAGCAATGAAACGATACAATCATTTGAAATTTATATGACAGGATAATCATATACATTTACATTATTTCTTAAATTCTCAGAGAATTTGAGAAAAAATTAAAAAAGTTATAAAGAAATAAAAAAATTGGACAATTTTTTATAAATATGAAAATTATTATTTTACGCCGCGCAGGATTCTGAAGTACAAAAGTGATCAAAATTTAGAAAATAATTTTACTTGGTATAAAAAGGTTCACTTTCAAAGTTATACTATCTTTTAAGAAATTGAGAGAAAAAAATATTTTCAAATAGAATTATAACAAAAAATTTAAAATATGAAGAAAAAATTAATTAAAATTGAAATAAAAAAAATTTATTAATTTTTTTAGAAAATTGTAGTATAAGTTATGAAGAGTCTTATCTTAAACTCGTGTACGAAATTTCAAATTGATATCATAAAGAGTTTCTGAGCAATCCTGCACGCAAGCTAAAATTTGTTATTTTGAGAAAAATGAAGTTAAATATAAGAAAGAAATATGGTTTGTATTTAAGTTCTCATTAGTTATTTCTCAATAACTTCGGAAGTGTTTATAGAGTATCAACGCATTTTTGGTATCAAAAATGCTCAGAAATGTTAAGGCCTTAACATATATTTTTTTCAAAAATTGAAAAATTTGCAATTGAAGAGTCATTAGAGACCTTAAACTTGCAGTGGATGACACTTGATGTTACTACAGTTTTTTCAAATATTAACTCATTGATTAAATTAAAAAATGAATTTAGAGTAACAAACACACAAAAATAATAGTCCAACAGCATATATAGAAAAGAAAGTCGTTAGTTGTGTCACTGTAGCGCAAAGCATAGCGCGTGGGAATTCTTATCCAAAGATCGTGGGTTCGAATTTCACCTGGGATGGCCTAGTTTCTGAGAATGTGATTTATATATTACTATACTATTTTAATAGAATAATTAAATTTAATGAATGAATAAGCGAGTAAGAAACAGACAAAAAATGGTCTAACACCATAAATAGAAAGGCAAATGAAAAATTGCAAGGAAATTCGCTTTCTATTTTGTCACTTAATATTGTGATTCTGCTGTATGTATATACATATTTATATATACATAATAATTGTAACTATTTAATAAAAAGTAACTGAAAGAAAATTTTTCTCTTTGCTGATCTAAGTAGGAATTAACTTGAATTTTATTTTTTATTAATTGTTTTTATTGTTCGTTCTGCCACAACTGGTAAAGAAAATTTTTAGTTGATGATATTGAAAAACATGGAGCATAAGTTTTAGGAAGAGCCTATTCATCTTTTGTATTTTCAGTCAATATCACGTTAAATTCATAGTTAACAGTATATCGTATAAAGCGCTTGAGTGACTGATATCCAAATTCTACTAAAAATTATTTTATTTCATTTCTCAATCTGAAGCATGCGTTAAAGTAAGGTAATTGTCCTTTTTTAGTCATGCGATTTTTGAGGAAGAAAAATAATTTTACAGTGCATTATCCTTAACAGTTTTATTAATCCAATTATAATTGATAGTTTTTAACTAGTTAAAGTATAAAAAATTATTTATTTTTTAACTTATTTTTATTTAATAAAATACTATAAAATTATTAAATGCTTTAAAAATTTTGCAAACTTGCTGTTTTAATTAAGTTACAAAACAGTTCAGAAAATCGAGACATTTTTTTAGAAGAGAAGAGTGCACTAATATTAATTTTTTTAAATTATTCATATACACTCAAGAGCCAAAACATTATGACCACCCCTACATTTTGCAATGAACTCGTCTGGATGACGTGAAAGGCACGTGATCAGGTGAAAGTGGTAGTTAACTGCTGCTGGAGAGTCTGAAGAATCATTCTTTCACTTTCTTCTGTGTGTGATGGGAAAGGCTGCGGATCTAACCGAATTTGATAGAGGGCAGATTGTAATGGCTCGAAGGCTCGGAACAAGTATTTCCGAAACTGCATGACTCGTGGGTTGTTCGTGATCTACAGTTGTTAGTACTTATGCAAAGTGGATGGATGACGGTGAAACCAGCAGTAGACGACATGGTGTTGGACGTCCACACACTATCAAAGAAAAAGGTCGTCGGAGACTGTCTTGCATAGTGAAGCAAAACCGGAGCCGGATAGTGGCTCAGCTGACAGCCCAATACAATGCAGGGCCAAGCAGAATAGTATCGAGCACACTGTTCAGCGGACACTGTTGGATATGGGGCTACGCAGCAAACGTCCCACTCGTGTGCCTTTGCTGACCCAGCGTCATCGCCAACTGCGCCTGCGCTGGGCCAGGGAACATCGCGATTGGTCCATGGATCAGTGGCAGAGAGTTGCTTGGTCAGATGAATCACGGTTTGTCATTCATCACGCCGATGGCCGTGTCAGGATACGCCGTCTTCCATGTGAACAGTTGCTTCCTCAATGTACAGTAGGTCATACACAGGCTGGTGGTGGCGGTATTATGCTTTGGGGGACGTTCTCTTGGGCGTCTCTGGAACCCGTGGTTGTGGTAGAGCCGACCATGAATGCTACAGGGTATCTGAACATCATTGCGGACCAGTTGCACCCATACATAGCCTCAGTTTTTCCATTTTTCCAGCTGGAAACGGACAACGCCCTGTGTCCCAAGGCTAAAATTGTGTTGGAGTGGTTCCAGGAACATGATGCTGAATTCCAGTTATTATCCTGGCCGCCTAACGCACCGGATCTCAATCCAATAGAACACATTTGGAATGTCATGCAACGGCAGCTCAGGGTTCAAAGACCACCAATTCGCAATATCTCGGATTTGCGTGACGATTGCTTAAACAGCTGGTACAATCTGTCTCCGGCCATCTACCAAGAACTTGTGGCACCTATGCCAAGGCGGGTTGAAGCTGTGTTGCGCCAAAGGTGGGCCAAATCGTTATTGACAGGTGGTCATAATGTTTTGGATCTTGAGAGTATGTTTTATAAGTTATTATTTTTTAAAAATTCAAATCTTTCAACAAATATTAAATTTTTCTCAATAATTCACTCGAAAAATTTGGTCATACATAGGAGATTAAATTGAAATAGGTTGTTTATTTATACGTTATACTCTATATCACACACATAGTGCAACCAGAAGTTAGTATGAAAGCTTTTCTATGTTGTCCGAAAAAAATGACCCAGTTTGAGGTAATATTTTATAACATTTTAATATTTTCTTCAAGTTGAAATAAATTAATTTCTTTAAATCCACAAGACCGACGTTTTTTGTTGTATAATACTTTATTTTAATCACCGTAAATATTATCAAATTTTTTTTAGTAAGAATCTTATTTGGATTTGTTCAATCAATATCACACGCAAGACTTATTATCTGTTATTGCATTAAATTTAAATTTAAATAAATATTTTGATTTTTTTGTTATTTTTGAGGAAGAATTTACAAAAATAATTATTTCACCTTCCTTTGGAAGTTAATCCACGATTAAGACGATTTGATTTTTTTTATTAATGTCGCATTCTAAAGCAGCGCGAGTACTGTTGACGACAACCCTCGTAATTTAACCAGGAGAACGACACCCTTCATGAAAATTATGATTGATGTTGGTTCGCCAATATTGTAAGTATGAGAATCATTGAATTAAATACTATAAGAGCACTCATTTTCAGATAGTAGAATCACCAGATACTAGTGGATATTGTTGGAGCTTACGCTACCAATCTGTTGCAAACGAAACTCTTTCCCCAAATCATCCATTTACGCAGATGCACTTCTAGGAAACACTCAAACCTTTAGTCATGATTAAGAGGCAAGTTAGATTTAAGTTGAGGGACAAAGAGTTTACAGTGGAAAAAAAAGTTAAGAGCCCTTACTTTAGAAATCTTATTGCCCTGTGGGAATATATCATAAGTATCATAGCTGGAAACGTTGAAGCAGAATCGTCGAAAAAACTTTCATCATTCTGGCTAAGACCTTGAGTTCAAATAAAACCAGACAGTAATTTTTTTAAATATAATTTTCTTCCCGTGAAAGTGTTTATGATTTATTTATTCCAACTCTAACTTAAATCAGTGGCGTAAAAGCCCATGAGGGCCAGCGCCTACTGTGCCCATATCAGCATACGTGATCTTAGGCGCTGGGGTGCCAGTGCCGGTGTTTCGGTCAAGTGATCAGTCTGAAGCGAGACCCCCAATTGTTAAGTTTCAAAGCAATCTTGGTACTCCTTTATTGACCTACTGAAGGGATGAAAGGCTGAGTCGAGTTTGAGCCTCAGACCTGTGGTGTATTAGTGCAATGCACTACCATTCAGCCACTGGGCTTCCACATCCCATCTCTACTTTACTGTAATGTAGTTTTAAATACGATTTTACATCAAACTAAAATGATTATTCCATTTATATATGGATGAAAATTAGTGGAGTAACGTACACCCCAGCACTGCGGGGGGGGGGGGCAAAGCCTGGCTGATGCCATTAACGTAGATATTCTCAAAATTTACTTCAGAGTTTTTAAAATCCAACTTTCAAGTGATTTTCCAATTGGTGATCTGACGTCATTCAAAATCAAAACTTAAATACGCTCATTAGATATCTTTGATTTAATAACTAGTTAAAAAAAACATTTTGTTTGATGTGCTGTAATCCCCGCAACGAGAGGTACTTTTTTTAGGGGTTTTTTAAACATAAATTAATAGCAGATATAATGCTTGGGAGATAAAAATTTCATCACTTTTTGAAGTGAAAACTTCTTTAGCGGCGTTGGGCACTTTTTGGTAGGGGAAAATCTTATGGGTTCGCTTCACCGACATGCTCTGACTGGCGTACGCGCAGTGAGCTGTTCACCTTAGACACTTTTTGTATGGGTGAAATCTCGTGCGTTCGCGTCACCGACATGCTTATAGCAATATATCTGTAGCTATACAGCTGACGTATAGTGCTGTGTATATCTTATAAGTGAAATTGAATGGATTTGGTGAAAAGTTCAATGTGTATATACTGTGCATTGCTTGTTGCGATTCCGAGAATGGGCAATACATATTAATGGTTGCCGTTTATATTTCGCCTGGAAAATCTATGAGACAGATACAACAATTTTCGTTCAAAAATTTAATGATTTATACAAAAGAAGGTTCTGAAAGACTCGAAAAAAGATTTAGCGAAAAATATGATAATGGACCGATGATTTTAAGTGGAGACTTCAATATTAATTTTGCCGATGAAAAAAATCTACCACTAATTCATTTTCTAAATGAAACACTTCATATAAATATGTCCAATGACCGAAAACTCAGTACTACAAAATATAAAACGACGATCGATGCGGTTTTAACACACGATACTTAGATAAATTCGAATCAAACATTTTCCTTTCTTACTTTAGTTACCATAAGCCTATTGTATCATTTTTAAAACAAAATGAGATAATTGAAAGTACAAAAAGTCTAAGTATTGTTGAAATTAATGATCACAATGATGCAAACAATTAAAATAATGTTAAAAATCAAGTACATTGAAATTTAAGTGAATACAAATACTATCCATAAATAATATGACAGTATATTAATTGTTATTTCAATTGAATTGTATTTATATTTTGTCCTGATCTTTTGAAAAGCCTGTAATATATTTAAATAATAAAAACCATACAAACATGCATTTAGTTGTTGCTTGGTGTGTCAATAGATATGAAAACAAGATTGATGTTCATAATTTTAATTCAAACGTTATGAAATTTCAAATTTTAATACTAGAAGCTCTAAGTTTTCACTTCTATTGGAAGTCTCTATAACTTCCAATTTTTTTTAGTATATTCATCACTATTATTACGGTATAGTATTGTATATTGCTATTATTATAATATACTTTACATTATCTGTAGGGAGAAAAGAGAAAGACTTGATTTACTTTTTATATAAGCAGCAGAGTAATTGATTGGCAACTTTATTTCCCCCCCCCTCATGTATTTCATCTTCATTTAGCGAAGTCCTAAATAACGTACATCTATTATGCATTTTTCACGCAAAATAGTATTACGATACTTGGAAAAGCATAGCAAGCATTTTAAATGATTACTTGATTTATAAGTATTCAATCAAAGAAAGCATAATGAGAAATGTTTCACAAAATTGCTTTTAGAACAGACATCTATATTTTTATTTTCAATGCACTTAAATAAAGCGTGTGTTCCTTTACTATTAAAACATTTCTATCTCACTTCTTCTCGCTTTTAATATTGGAACTGTTCTTGTTTCGTAATTTAATATTCTTGTTCAAAAAATGGTAGTTTGTTAATAAGACAAGGAGAAACGTGGCCGTAAAATGATTGGAGTAAAAAAATAATTAATGGTTCTCAAAAATGAAAAACTCGAAAGGAAAAGGAGTATAATATTAATAGCAAACATGCAAAATTTGATAACTTTTTAATATCGGCAAGTACATAATCGTGCTAGTAATAGTAATACCAGGAACCTGATGAACAAATCATGGAAATGAAAGTTAATTCACTAGAAATAAAGTAGGTAAAAATCGAGTTGCAAGATTCCTCCCGAACAAATTACATTGCAAGTTAAATAAAAGCTTGTAAAAAATATAGTTTTGGACACTTCAGCTAATAAGGATAGTCTTTCTATAGAAAAGGAGTCGCAAGATGAAAAACGAAGAAGCAGATTTGAATAGAAATTATTTTGCGCATTATATGTAGGTATGCCCATAGATACAGATTTAGGAAACGAATTTTTTTTTTAGTTTATTAGTAATAGTAGTTGTGTGTGTTATTAAATCATTTTTGCATCATACAAAGTACTCTCCTTTTTAAGAGTTGCAGTATTTATACTAGAATAAAATCGAACTTTGTATCAAGTTTATCCCGGGATTCAGAAACGAAGAATAAAGTAAGCGATACCTTTTTTCTTTCGTAAGAATTTGAAATAGAAAAATATTTCACAGTTTTCGTGTCTTTCTTAGTGTATTGTTTTTATTTAAGTTACCAGGTTATATCTGCCGACTATGTTGTTAGGTTTCCCATTTTAATAAATACTATAAATACTCTCTAATGTTATACTTTATTTACTTCGTTTACTCAGACTCAGTTTGATTTTTTATTCAATTATAAGTTTAATGTTTAAATATTTTTACGGGATGTGTAAAAGTACAATTATGTTATGGTTTTGTAATCCTATGTAAGATACGGCATGGGGACCAAAATCTGTCCTTGTGGGGGGGGCGGAATTATTTAATGTTACACCACTAATGAAAATGCAATTTACATAATTTTTCCACACTTTCTTAGAAAAAAGTCAAGTTTATAATCAGCAGTTCAAAGTAAGTGTTATTGGTGAACGCTGATGATATGAAAATTAGATTGACAAAATTGTTTATTTCGTGTTTTACAAATGTTAATTGGGTAAATTTAAAGAGCTATTAGAGAAGTTAAAATAAAATATAAATGATCGTGGAGGTTTTGCAACTCTTGCAAGCCACAAAATACCATAACCTTTTTTTTTTAAAAAAATAAATAAAATGAACTTAAAAAAGTATTTTTATCCCAGGGCTGAAAACTAACTTTGTTGAAAAACATCATCTGTCCATCAATAACAATAAAAGAAAAGTCTTCCTAAATTGAACTTTATCTCTCATATGCATTAAACGTATAATACGCTTAAGGCTACGAATGTCCATGAACTTTTAAAAGATAGGTTAGAAAAAGGGATTTATCTTTTCTCTTATATAGATAAAATGGCTTATAACAAATGTCCAGTCTATGTGATGGATCCCTTCAAAAAAGAAGGGAACAGAAGTCCTACACCTTTCTTCCACATCATGAAAAGTCACAGCTGAGACCCCTTCCATTATGAATGGCCTTGAAAGCTTTATAAACACACTTTTCTATTTCCCCCCTTTAAATCAGGTTTGAGGGAGGATGCATAGACAAAAGAGAAATTGCCAGTAGAAGGAAGTGCGTATGAAGAGGAGGGAACATCACACACAGTCTCGGGATTTTTACATAATTTTTTTTATTATATTTTTACTCTTCTCGTCCAAGTTAAGTTTTGGCAGGGATTCAGCCAGGTGAAGGATGATTTGGAATAGTAAATGGAGTTAAAAATTCATTTTGGCGTGACAGGTTGGTTGGTTTGGCGGAACTAAAATTATTTTATTTGAATGATAAACTTTTCTTAGACAGGGAATTTTTAGAGCCAGTGCGCTAAAAAAAAGTGGATTAATCATAGTGTAGTGGATCGACTGTATTGGTGGAAAAAAACTGTTTGAAGAAGAATTTAAAAGTTTTTTTTCCCGGGATTGTAGAAGTAGCTAGCTTCTTCTTATCAACAACTTACGATTCATTCTCAGGTAAAACTATTTCAAAATAATTAAAATTAGTCAAATGTAAAAATCTTTCAAAAAATTTTCACAATAACAGTGATTTTTTTATATGGCAACCATACTGTGTGTGTGCGTGCGTGTGTACATAGCAAAGTACGATACATTTGTTTCTTAATTAAAAAAAGGAATGCTTTTTTAAAAAAGTATGATAAAAATTTGTAATATTTCCCCCCATTTTGTACAAGATAATGTTCAAAATTTCAATTAATTGAGTGATTTTTTTTTATGTTTCATTTCAAGACTTAATACTTATTTTATCCTCTCATGGGAAAACTTACCTTTAAAATCAAATGCTATTAGCTTTCCTATATTTCTTGAAATATAATATATTTTTAGATTTATTCAAATAAGTATAAAGAAATGTGTTAGTGATATGTGTATGTAATGATTTAATTAAATATATCAAGATAACATATAATTATAGTTAATAAATATTGATGAGTGTGCATGGTGTTATTCAGATAATTCTGAAATCCATAGATTGTCTTTGTTCTGGATTTAATGGTAACATTAAATTTCAACAACAAACTTAAAACTTAAACAAAAATACTAATAAAAGCTTTAAACAATTAAATCATCAATTTAAAATATTAGACTGAAGTATTCGAAGAAAAATCCTAGTAAAAACTACCGTACATCTAGTAACGCCAAAGCCTAGATCAAGATTAAGACTGAATCCTTTACATGGGGTTTCCGTTGACATGGAGCAGGTGGTATCAGAGCGTGCCGACAGCTACGCTCCACTCACCCCGACCAGCTGGTCCATATAGTTCACAACAATATTATCTTTATACATTTAATTAGCAATAATTGTAATTCATTAAAAAAAGATCATATAGATACTAAATTAAAATAACTTTAAATTGAATTGTATATGAAATTCGTTTTTAGAAATATTTACTTCTATCAATTTAGCTTATATCACATTCATACAAAGAGAAACGCGGAATTAAAAATTTTACATAGTTTTAAAAGCTCTCTATATAAATTTCAGACATAACTCATTCACAAGAATATTCAAATTTTTTGGAGAAGGAATGTAAGACTCAAGAGAAATGTAAGTTCAGTTAAGTTATAAACTACTACTTCAACGACAAATTCATTTTTAGTGTGGAAAGTTTGCATTCATTTTGACTTACTTTGGCAAAGATAAGTCTTTTTTTGTTTTAAGTTGAATGCTCCAAAGTTCCCATTTCCGATTGTTAAATAATTCAAGAAACAAAATTTTAAGGAACTGTTTAGAATTCTAGATAACATCACATTTTGCAAATCCATCATATAGAAAAGTAAGGGTTGAATCCCGCTAATCTCAACCATTATTAATAACTGTCCCAAATCATGGTTCCAAACTTCTCTACGTAGACATACGTAAGCGCGAGTGTTTATTATACTTGTATTTATCCTTCATATACCATTATTCGAATGAAAATAAAAACAGTTTCATTTTAAATGGACCAATCATTTCCCAAGGTTAAAAGGGATCATCTAAATAGACCTAAGGGGCGTGGCTTTTGTCTTTTTTCTAGAAGGAAGAAATTAACTTCTGTTAGGTGTGACAAAGATTTGACTCTAACAGGAAGGGTTTTAGATCAATTAAAGGTTAGTCTGCTTTATTTTAGTTTGTTTGTTATGTATTCTTTAGTTTATCTAATCGTAGATTTTCACCATCAGATGAACTAATTACTCATACATATGGTTAGATAACTAGGTAACTGACTTTGGATGCCGTAGAATACTAAACAAAAACTTTTGTTCGAACAAATTTTTGTTCGTTTGTTTGTATGAAAATTAAATGCGATTGTCTACATAAGTTTCAAAGAAGAAACCATTACTTGAGATACCTCAAAAATAAGTTAATGGATACCGTAAAACATTTAAATGTATTATTTTTACTTAAGCAATAACTAAAAATAAGTGTTAAAATTTATGGGGTCTTAGGGATGTCAGTTTCGAGAGCTGAAAAGGTAAACAATATTCGATTAGACGCAATCCTTTGAAATTAAAAGTAAATGATTCAATTCTTTTACACATAATTTATAAAGGAATAAAGTTTCAGAAAAGTGTGAAATGTTCAAAATATAATCATTATTTTAAAGATTATAAACATATAAAACTAAGAAACATTTCTGTAAGTAATATTAATTAAATTTTACCACTTTTACATTTTCTGCCAGACATATTTAAATTGTTAACTAAAGACTTGATTTTCCTGAAAATAAATTTAAAAATTTACGTCATAAAATTACGATAACACAACTGCGCTTAATAAACTTTAAAATAATATAACAAATTTTTACAAAACAACATATTATAATGGGGTATAAATTTTAAAAAGTAACTAGTTTATTTAAAAAAATAAAAATAACTGTCAGTACTCGCTAAAACCTAAGACGCTGATTATTATTATTTATTGGCCCATCAAATAATTCTAAATTATAAAAGCAAACTTTAAAATTATTTTATCTACTTTAAATAAATATTGTTTAACCGTTGTCATCCATTACCTGTTGTTGCTACCTATACTTAAAAAAAAACGATTTTTTACGAAAATCAAGAACTTTTACCCATTATATTCATGAGAAATGTCCCTAATCCACATGATTTTTATTTTTATTTATTTATTTTTTTGCATCCTATACAAGTAATTAAGCTACCATCACAAGTTTTAAGACAACATACATATTTATGGGAAATCCTGATGTTTTCAATCTTTGAAAAAATTAAAATATAGAAAATACTTAATTATAACTTCAATATCTTCCTACTTAAATAATTTAGAAATGTGTTTTGGTGCTTACTTTTACTTGAAACTTGAATAAACAGGTACCTAAGTATCTTTTAATTTCAGGTACTATGCATAGGGCCCAACACCAATCTGTATGTTATTGTAACTGAGAATTATTATTGCACTAAAATAAATGGCTACATAAATAATGCGACTATGTTTGAATAAATGCTCGATGCTCGTCGCCGCCGCTCTATGATGCAGTCTCTGGGTGTTAATTATTAATTTCCACGTATTCAGTAATAGGGTGGAAGAACAAAAGTAAATTGCTCTTGCTCTCGCAAATAAAAATAAATTTGATATAGTATTTCGGGTATTTTATTTTTGATTTGTATTTTTATTGGTTTAATATTTTATTACTATTTTGAATGTAAGCATCATTTTCTGTTTGTTATCTTCAAAAGGGAACTTGGGTCCCTAGAACCCGTGGGAACTCTGCATATATATACAGAAAGAGAGAAACAGGGATTTTTGCTCACTCCCTCATCACGAAATCTCTGAAAATATTAGATTTATAGACTTGAAATTTGTCAAGTATATTCCTTTTGTTCCATGATCCACTAAGAACAGGTTTGTGAGAAAATCAGTACAAAGGGAGAGAGGGTCATTACAGATTTTATAAATCCCATTTTATAGCTTTTTGACATATAGAGAAGAAATTTGGAAAACATTTTTCTTTTATTCAGTAGAGAAATGCTAAAAATGCTTTTGCGCAAGTCGACTCCAATAGGAGGCATAAAAAATAAATGTATTCCCGTTTTAGAAATTAAATTCCTGTCTTTTTTTAGGTTAAAAGGCTATTCAAATTTTTTTCAATACAATTGAATGTAGTACTTAGAACTTAGACACCTCTCAATAATCATAATTTTTTAATTGGCATACATGATGAAATAGTCAGTGAAGTGGTGGTTAACGACTATTTACATATTTATTCCGCTTGATCCACGTGTGTTCCATATTGTTTTGTAAATCATAACATAATCTGAAAAAAAAATTTTAGAAAAAGTTTGTCATGTTACCGAGCTATTAATATTTATAATAATATTTTATCTATTTATATAACATACAGTTAAAGTACATTTATTTTAAATTTTGGTTTATATATTTTCAAATCTACTTACCTTCTTTTTAAAAAAAGAACATAAACTCTAATATAGGATTCTCTTTTTATATACAATGTTGTTTCCTACATGATGAAAAGGGGTTTAAGGGGACATGGTACAATTTTAACAAAAAATCTTTAATTTAATATTTTTCAAAACTTTTTTGGTAGTCCCCTATGTGATGTATTTTGTGTAATGTATTTGTGTAACATGTAATGTCTCCTAGGTAAAGGGGTTTTTTTTGCTGCTCAAAACACCACAAATGTAACCATTTAATTTTGTAAGGAAAATTTTAAAATTTATGAACTAATTTCAAAATACTACTCCCCCCAAAATAATGGATTTATACTCATAAATCTTGATTTACAAGTACGTCGAAATGCATGTGACAAGAGGTGGTATTAGTTTTGTCATAACATGTATGATATTAGTAAAATACGTTTTTACTAATAATGCTTTTTGCTTACTGAAAATTCCTTAAAAAATGTGTAAATTCTAAATTCAATTGTATTTTAAAAAATAAAACTTGCTTTTTGATTAAAAAATCCACACCAAATTTTCTTACATGTATTAATGGCAATAGCTAGAAAAATATCAAAGCCTTTGTCACTATAGAAAAAAAGACCTTAACATTTTAATGAAACACTAGCTATTTTTCTTTCAGAGATAAATCAGTTTTAAGTTCTTACTGGCCATTGGGATGTGAATAAAAATGAACATAAAAATTATCCTAACTTTCTCTGATTTTTTTTTAACTTATATCCTATAAATTTTAGAAGATTACAGAAAAGTGCATATAAAATTATTTAGGCTAACAAATGGATTTGCGTATCGATTTTTGTCAATTGAATCGCATTGTGTCCCTTTAACATTGTGAAAATACTTTTCGAATACAAATGAAATCTCAAGTTCCGCGACTTCTTCTTTAAGATTTGTATAATTTATAATTTTAGAGAGATATTTGAAGCAAAGTATTTTATTGTTAATTGCAAAACTTTTATTGTTGCTTATTCTACTCTGTACAAATAATAAATTACATTAAAAAGAAAAACTTTTTCGTGGGTAAACTATGTGCATTGATTTGAATTTCAGTTGCTTTTAAGAATAAAAGGTAGATAAATGGCTTAATTATATAATCAAAATATGTATACTATTATTATATATATATGGATAAATGACTTAATAATAGAAAAAATATTTATATTATCAAAAATCTGAAAATACAACATAAATTAATTTTCCTTAATAATACTTGGCTGAATTTAATCTAATATTTTATTTTTTTCTCACCATCTGATTTCAGCTACAGACTAATAAACCATTTAATTACTGTCATTTTCTAAAAAAAATTATACGTTTGTTACTTTATATTGAAGAAATTAAATGACGAAAATTTAAACATGCTTGTTTTAAATCTCTCAAACCTTCCTTAATATAATCCCCCCCCCAAAAAATAAGGATATACAGTCGACTCTCGATCATTCGAAGTTGGAGGGACCAATGAAAAACTTCGAACGATCAAGAGTCCTAATTATCAAGAGGGTAGGAAAAACTCTCAAAATACAAGAAGAGAATTTGTTTTCTAACACATTTAACTATGAAAATATGTAATAAAAGGTGTATTACCATATTAAACGACATGGAGGCCCATAGGCTGCCGAATTCTCGAGGCCCTGTAGCCTGTTTTTGGAGCACTAACAGAAAACAGAACACGCTCTTGTGGGCCCTTAAAAGGCATGGGGCCCATAGGCAATTGCCTACTCCGCTAATGAATAATCCGGCATTGAATAAAACAATAATAAACATATGAAAAAATTATTTTAAAGTATTTTTAAAAGTACATATTATATGGTATAAATTTTATACATAAGTTAGAATTACTTACACTTACTTTAAAATAATACATTTATGTATTGAAAAAAATTACTAAAGTAGTACATACTGCACATAATTCATTTTTTTAACGAAAAAATCTGTTGTCTCCCATTCTTCATCGAAAATAAAATCATTTGACACCCGGTTCCCTCAGACACGGTCCTCATCACCATTGGTTCTTCAAGGCAGGGTCCATGCCCTTGTCAGTCTGATGCAAAATACACAATCCTACGTAGACAGATGGTCATCAAAGGAGTTACGTTACAGGGGAAACACGCAGAGACAATACAACACAAAACTTGTAAGCTCCATCCTGTTTGCTACAGGACTGTACATAATAGTGAGCGTTCGAATTGTCGGGGTTTTTATAAGATAACTTCGAATTATCGCATGTTGTAGTCTAGCCAGCCACAGATTTTACTTTGAAATATTGTGTGTACCAAAACGTATTGTTTTAGTTCGAAATATCAAGAGTTTTTCTAGGAACTGACCATACATACTTCGAATTAGCGATGGGTTCGTATTATCAAAGGTTTGAATTAGCGTGAGCCAACTGCATATAATTAATTTATATCCACACAAAACTACAAGATTATGATTTTGTGTGGTGGATCTAATAATTTTATAACTTTGAGACATTGCTAAGTAAGGAGGACGACACCTAAACACACAACCATCCTTTTTTCCAAACTTCCACACCACAGAAATGTGAGGACTTTGATCACTGGTGGATTTCAAGCTCATTAAGCGTGTCACATGATGTTTCATTAAACTACTTCATGGCAAAAACATCGGCCATTCATTACAGACTAACTTAATGGAAGGATCATTATACATTTGTTGCTTGTTTATATTATAACTAATGAAAGTTTTTGTGTGTTATTTGAATTAAAACATCTCATCTGGGTATTATACTTATTTAGACATATTCAGGAAAATTATTAAAACATTTATATGTTATCGTGAACAAGAGAACATTTCTTCCTCTAAGACCGGGGTGGGCATTAAATCGACCGCGATCGACCGTGGGACCACCAAAACATTTTGGAGTGACCACTTTTACTAAGACCTTATAATTATTCCATCGTACAAAAGTCCAGAAATATCGTATTCATTCGAATCTAAGCCCCCATCGATTCTAAACGTCACCCCAAATTCTCAACAAGATTTTGTGAAAATGGAAAAATAGTCTAAAATGGTTTATCGATATCAATTTTACAAAATTAAAATAAATTTAAAAGGAAAACTAATAAGAAGTGAATAATTAATTATTTTATCAGTATTATAAACTTTTAAATACATGCATGAAGCTGTCATTGTTCTAAGTACCCCATCCAACAATTTTTTCCCCTTCAATTTCAAGTCACGCCCGATTTTCAGTAGCATTAATATTGGGAAAAAGATGTGGCTTAGATTCGAGTAAATACGATATTTAAAAAAAAAATCGAATCATAAGAGAAAATTTTTGTAGAGTAGAAAATGCACTTTGCTATTTTAAATTAATTTTACGTAGAAAATCGTAAAATTTTCTTGGTTCCAGGAAAAAGTTCGCTGAATATAGAGGTTCGTAAAATGGACGTCCGACTGTATTGTATACTTTCTTTAGCTCACTGCACCCACGCCACTGAGTGGACCGCAGCACCTTGAAAAAATTAGAAGTAGCCCGTATCCTGGAAAAGTCTGCCCACCCATTCTGTAAGACTTCATTCCCAAAAAAACAATGATGTTTTTTTACGAGGCAATACATTCTGGCACCTTCTGATTCCAGTGTTTTATTATACACGAAAGTAAATTCCACTCTAGACAGTTTGTAAGGGGAAAAAATTAACTTATTTCTTATTGGTGATACTGATATTTAATTAAAAAAGATCTCGATATTTTTCTAGAACTACATTAAATTCTTTTCTAATTATTTCATTTAATTTCCTCATTTATTAATTTCCTAACTCTTAGATATACAGCATGTACCAACACAAAAAAAAGGAAACCTTTTCACGAGTTAATTAATTCTCCATTGCCTTCTCAGCACGCTAATACTCTGTCACGCAGACCACATAGAGGGTATTTTATTAGTAGCAATAAGAAGGGGAAAGAAATATCTACTATTCTTGACGTCATAACGTAAATTTTCAGCTGTGTCACGGTCTTATCTCAGTAAGTGATGCGGCAACACATTATGCTGTAGTTTTAGCAAGACAATTCGAATCAAAACGATGTTTTCAAACGTATGAAAAAGTGTCATTTGTAATCGTTGCGAGGAGAGACTCTTTTCACTTTCACGTATGGCGTAATGATTGGTAAATATACCATACCCTTATTGTGTTGCAAATTCTGAACTATTTTTTTCCAAATATCCTCTAGGTGAAAACATCTAAATTAGTATTTTTTATTTTTGTGAATAAAAATAAACTTAAGAAATGTGGATATATTTTTTGCATTCAAATATCTATAAAATATTTCATTACTTAAAATCAATTTTTCATTTTGTAAAATTATCATTATAGTTTATATTGAATTATATAAGGCGATATAATACCATAAAAATCATCATACTATCGAATTTTTTTTATTCGCTTATTTGATACCTCGAATTTTTATAAACATGCCTGCAAAATTTCAAAGCTTTACCTGCAATTTTTATCGTTATGGAGCAATATTTGATGATGGACAGCAACTACCACGCCCACATTTCAAATTATCTGCTAGAAAAGAGCCTGATAAAAAATTAATTAATTATTTTCTACCGCGCGTAAATGAGACTGACATTATATATGCAATAACAAATCATTTCAAGAAAGAACTGTGCAATTCATGCAAAAATTCTAATTTGGGAATTATTTATTGAAGAGCAAATGGATTTGGTCAAGATTTAAAAGTTGAGCATGCTTTTTATGATATTATTATATATGAAATTAAAACTTCAAAACCGATTCTCTCAAAGCACAAATACTAAATCTCATTTTGTAACTCAGATAATTAAAAATCTAATTCGCAAGAATAGAAAAACTCTCCCATTTTTATATATTTGTTTCTGATGATGATATATATATATATCCAATGTGTGTGAAATTCAACGCTTTTATTATTATAATATTTTAAGATATTTGTTTAAACAAATGCATATATTCAGTTCTTATATTTTGGTATATTTTACCTATAAATTGTTATTTGATTTTGCTTTCATTCGTGTACATTATTTAGCATGCGAAGGCTTTTAAAATCATGGAAATAAAAAACAAAGGCCTAAACATATTTTGTACATGTTAAGCATTAGCTCTGAGCCTGAAATTAGCTGTGAAGTGTGTGTATTTATTTTTTTTTATAATTATTAAGATAAAGTTTTATGTGAAATATTGATCTTCCATTCGTTTTCTTTTATATATTAATTATGGCAGTATACTGTTTAATTGGTTTACATTTATGCAATTTTTTATGGTAAGCAGTTTTAAATAAGCTAATTAACATTTCATAAGAGTTTCAGACTATTCGATGAATATTATATCATGCTAACCATGGAATGAAAACTTCAAACTTGTATTTATCCATGTTGAATTTTTGTACTTGTACTATTATTCAAAATCCTAAGGCTTTTTTGATAATTGAAGTATAGGTTTGAAATTTTTCATAGATGTTCTGAAATGGATGTTTTGTAAAACTGTGCATGGAATTATCTCTAACATGTTTAGTACTTTTTCTAAAAAATTTCAAAATCAAAATTAATGAGGTTTTTTTTTTTAGAATTTTTGGATGTTTAACTCTAAAAAATTAAAGAGCAGTAGCAGAAAAAATCTATGCACAGTTTTATGTAGTATATTATAAGGTACTTGGAAAAAAAAGTTTGAAAGAAAAGCGACATATTTAAAAAAGTCTTAGAAATTTTAAAAAATGTTTTAAAAAGTAAAAAACATTTAAATTTTACAAACATTTTCCAATTAATTTAAAAAAATTTGTACTGAATTTTTATTAAATATTAACTTTTATAAAATGCAATTAAAACCAAATATCAAATATTAAAAATATCACCCTATATAAAATCACTAAATTTTAGCTTGTTTCTCAATCATTGTATTGAAATTTTTATTACCTGTTTTATGTAATTTTGTCCCATAATTATTATTCTCTTAGTTCTTTAATACTTAGCGTTATTCAGTATATTAGGTTTGTGTGTATGAAATGTCGGACGTTTAAGTGAATATATCAAACTGTGTGAATATCCTTTTCAAAAACTGTTTATTGAATCAAATAAGCTCCATTTGTTTTAATGCATCTTTTCGCATTTTTATGCATAAATCCATGTTTTAAAGAAATTGTTATCTTTTGAATTAATAAACTCTGAATTGAAATCTTTCAGAAAATCTTTATTTACCCACTTTTTAACCCAGGGTTACTCAAAGAATGGCCTGTGCCCCCCCCCCTAGGAAGCGTGATATACTAATGGGGGGGGGAGCATATTCAAAAGTCTAAAATGAAACATTTTAAAATAGTTATTAATTTTCTGAATGAAAGCAGATTAAAATACATTCTGACATAATAAAAATTAAATACACATTTACACCTATAATATACTTCTAAATACAAAATATTTTAATAATACAAATTATGAATAGTAAATTTTACAAAATTTTAATAATTACCAATGTTTCTAATGGGCTTGTCATATACAAAATTTAATACTTATCTTGATAATTTGTATGGTTTATAATTAAAGTTGTATTGTAGCTTAAGTTAAAGTATATGTTTATTGCATTCAATACATTGTTATTGTATTGTGGGAGGGGTGATGAAAATTATGATCGAAAATTGGGTCGCAAATATTGAAAGTTTGAGAAGCACTGGTTTAACCTATAAAATTGTTCTAAATGTTTGAAGAAATGAAATTGCGGTAGCAAAAAATTCGGAGAATATATAATTTGGTGAAGCAAAGTGTCATATTTTAATTCATTTAATTTCGCAATTGTTTTGTACGATGTTTGCAGCCAAGTATTGTCGTAGAGAAATAAATTTAGGGCCAAGCCGACTAGCAAGTGATGGGGGAAGAAATTTCAATTTTTCTGCATTTCTTGAATGTACTTGCAGTATAGATACAACTGGATTCGTCTCCACCAAGTTTTTCAGAGCATAATTTTTCGCAGATGTTTTGGATCTTCAACACGGTTCATTTTGTACAGAAAAATCACAGTACCGAAATTTTCAAACCTCTGCTGCACTTTTCGGTGCGACGTATTGATCTACGGAAAACATTGTAGAGACGGGTGTGTACTACATTTTTACACTAATTGAGCTTTTCGGAATAGAAGTTAGAAATTATAACAATTGATGCATTTATAGAACACCCCATGCTTTTACCCCAATGACATTAATTTTCTCGTTAATCATTTTACTCTTATATTAAGAATTATTTTTTTACTTTTTAGTTCGATTCAGTATAAAAGCGTGTTTTTTAGTTTTTTTTAAACTATAATTTATTTTTCATTTTTTTAGTTCGAACTACAATAAAAGCGTGTTTCTTAGTTATTTAAACCATCATTTATTCATTGTTGAATTTATTCTTGAGTTTGATATTTGAAGCTGGAATGACGTGGCTGTGAAATTAGTCTTGCTCTTCAATGGATATTAATTAACGAGTCTGAAGTGTATTTATTCTCTCCGTTTACGGGGCCTCGGATGAGTCCCGTATCGTTATATTAGATTCCGTCTCTATAGAACATGTCAAATAAATAAAAGTGTGTTAAGAAGAAAAAGTTCGAAAAAATTTTAAAATTTTTTAATAAACCACGTTTTTATAACGGACTAAAAATTATAAAATTCCTCCTTTTCGTTTTTTTTTTTTCTTTCTTTTTTCACATTTTCATGCATTGTCATCCACTTCTGAGCTATGGTCCAAATTTCAAGTTTCTAGCTCATCGGAAAGTCACACGTTTTAAATCAATTACAAAACTCCATTCGAACAGACATTAAAGAAAGCGAGTTAATAAAAACATGGTAATATTAAGTGTCAACCGTTTTTTCACCTTTTAAACGTATAATGTTAATTCGTATTATCACTTCTAAATGTATTACTTTATAAAAATAAAAAATATTTAGCAGTTGGAGCGTAAATTATTTTTTTCACATGCACGAGCCTTTCTTTTTATTTTCATTTTCAGAAAAATGTTTATATTATGGAAAGAAATTGCTAACACACACCAACCCTCCACTTTCTCAGATACAGAACACTTTTGGTTTGTTTTATTTTCGTTAACCGTAAGTGTATTTTATACTTGCATATAATTAGCTTTAAATTCAAAACACTCGCTTTATGGTTACGCCTTATTCTTTTAGACACTAAATCTGAAATACGTCGCCAAATCTGAAAATGATGTATGAAATTAGTCACCAAATCTGAAAATGGTATATGGAATTAGTTGCCAAATTTAAAAATGGAAAATACAGTAAGTCGCCAAATCGGGAAGTGGAATATGGAATTGTCGCCAAATCTGATTACCTTTATTCCTGACGATCCTAAAAAGGACAATGGAACAAAATTATGAAATTATTGTATTGTCATCGGTCCTTGACAAGTGTGCAAAATTTCGAATTAATCTGACTTTTTAAAGTGTTTAAAAATCGAGTTCCAAGATTCCGTTACATGCAAGTGAAACTTATAAAAGCGTGTTAAAAAGCTTTTTGAGTAAATTTTGAACCCTTTATAAATATAGATTTCCACTTTTTGCCATTAGCTGACTCAGTATTATTGGGATTAGCTGTGTAGGGGAGACCGGGGCAAGATTACGAATGTCTTAATATTTTTCCGTATTACACTAGGTAGCAGCATCAAACGAAACACTACTAGTTCTCCTTTTGGCTGTTCGTTAAACAGTAGCATAGACATGCTGGAATCGCCATTTTTGTGTTAGTTGTGAAACTTTGATTGTTGTTTGCTGCCACGATATAACTTTTATGTATGTATAAATAAGCTCTGCTACAGAGATACGGAAAAGATATATCGTTTCTCTTTAATATTTATGAGTAACTTGGTTTAAATACTACCTATTACCATAAATAAATGTCAATTAGTTGTCTTACTTCATGATAATGAGAACGAATATTTTTAAACAGACAGTCTGGGACAAGATGACGATCCGAAACACGGGGCAAGATGACGAGCTCGTCACGTTGTCCCGTGTTTCGGAATTTATTAAACTAACTATTGTTGTCCATTCTATTAAATCCTGTGAACACTTGTTTGTCTGTATGTATGTATGTGCGCTTCCTTGGATGGACCTTGCGCTTCCATCTCTTCTGGGGCTAAGGGATGCATCGGATCGGGAAAGGTTTCGTTTGAAAGGGGGTGACCAGAGGAAGACATTTTTGCCACCCACTAAGCCCCCGCCCCCTAAAGAGGAAGGAATGTCGCAATAATTTGTTGCTTTAGAGCAACTGGCTTTTTTTGTCACTTTTTCTGATTTTTTGCGAGAAAACAAATACTTTTTGAACTTGTAGAAAGAGCCCCACCAGGAACTGTAGTGATAACGGCTGGAACAATGAGGGCGTCTTTTTCTCTTTTTTGAAGCAATTTTATAATCATGTGAAACCAAGAAATGAATCTCCTACTTTGTTGACTTATCAATCACAAAACTCATGTAACTTTGCAGGCTATCTTATATTGCAGTGCGAAAAACATCATCATGGTTGGGTTGCCGCCACACACATCACATCGTCTCCAGCCCCTTGTTGTGTCATTTTTCGACCAGTTAAAAACGTATTATAGCCAAGCATGTGACAACTTTATGGACACTCATCCAGAACAAACGATCACAGACAAAAATATTGGTGAGGTTTTGAGCATCACTTACTTCAAATCAGCTACAGTTGGAAATGCCATTGAAAGGGTTTAAAAATATGGGATCGAGCCTCATAATCCTCTTGTGTTTAGCAAACATGACTATGCTGCGGTAAAAACTGCTAACCATGATGCTGTTGGCGATGAAACTGAGAATAATAGTGCTAATCCTCAGACCCCGGTAGTAGAAAACCAACATATAAACCCTCCAGAAAACCAGAAATTATGGCAAATGCTGATTCCGATGCACCAAAGAAGCCTGTTAGTGTTTTTTTTTAATTTCAAACCATTGCCTAAACAACATAATGTGAGAAAAAAGAAAAAGAAAAAAATTGAGCTCTAGCATTCTTAGAAGCACACCCACCAAAGAAATGTTAGAACAAAGGGAAAAGCAGAAGGAAGGACAGGAAGTTTTTAAAAAAAACAGAGAAAAGAAGCTCGTGAAGCTAAAAAGGGATTAAAAAACTCAAACTGTTCCTGTAGGCCTAAGTCTATAAAATCCAGGCCAAACATTCCAGTTGTATCAACTTCAAAAGGACGGTGTTATAAAATGTCCTGCTTGTGAAGAGGAACCCTGCAACAGAAGAATGAATCCAGTGCTGTAAATGCCAAGAGTGTTGGCTTGAGGAATGTTCCAATTATAAAGGTGGCATTTTTATTTGTGACTATTGTTAGGTACTCGACTAAACACTTCAACATTACGTTACAATGCATTACGCTTAGTTTGATACTTTGTAAGATGAAAAACACAGTTATCATTTGTTAAATCACGTAACGCATTCAAAAGATAAAATATGTTCAACCTTTTTCAGTGTCGCCATCTTGCCCCAGTACTGGGGCAAGATGACTTTGGAAGTGTAAAGGTTATGAAAAAATAAAATTATCCTTTACATCTTTTATTTGAAAAATTAAATGTTAATATATTTTAATACTACAAAGGACTACTCTAACAGTTCATGTAAAATTTATTTTACTACCCTTAAAAATAAATTAATAAATAACAAAAAATTATTATCGTCATCATCTTGCCCCGGTCTCCCCTACTTAACATTCTCATTACTTCTAGCAAGAAGGATGAAGCGATTTCCATTAAATCGGTGCTTCTTAGACCTTCCAGATCTTGCTTTAGGCATATTTAATTAATACTATGTCTTTAAAAAGACAGTTTTCTATCAAATATATAAAAAAAGAAGTTAAATACGAAACAAAATATCGAGACGCAAAGGCATAAGAAACTCGAAAAATTACAACAAATATGCGAACTTATTTGCCAAATTTTACTAAAAACTAATAAACTATTTTTAAAAAACTATCACTACCTCCCCTCATTCCTTACCTAAATTAATATTTTTTTAAGTAAATTCAATAAAACACTAAAAAGGTGTAAAAAGAGTATTAAAATGCAACACCTCCGGTTTCGCTGTCTAACTTCCAGTTTATTTTTGCTGATTCACATGACATAAAAACTGCTATAACTTCGTAAATAATTGAAGTACAAACAAAAGTAGGGTATTTTTTGAAAGCAGAAAAATCAAATATTTAAAATTGGAAGCAAACAAAATTCGCCATTCTCCTCAAAATTGATGTTTTTACACTAGTCAGGCACCGTAAGTATGAATTGAAGACATCGAAAACAATTGATATTTCATTGGCGTTTTGCACGTGGACCTTATCCTGCTATTTTTCTCACTCAAAAATCATGCATGCGTATATTCAAGCAGAAATGATAAGGGAATTAAAAAAAAGGGTATTCGAAAACTTCGTACTTTTTACGAGGAAAAATTGATGTTTTCCGGTGGAAAAAAATTTTCATCTTTAAAACCCTCATGACACTGTATAAGAGGTATGTATTAGTGACAGTCTATATATAAATAAGATTATAACATCTTTAACTGCCGTGAAAATAACAATCACAAGTTCGTAACTGGTGTCAGTTCGGGATGAGAGCTCAGATGCCACTAAAGTTCGTCTCTTGTAAAGATGCATGTTAATTCCGTTAAGACTCAGTCCTCATGTGATGGAGAAGTTTAAGAAGTGGGATGATTACAGAGAGAGGTATCGTCTGTGTCACTTGATCGTGGTTCAAGATTAAAAGGTTCTTCGCCAATAAACCTATTGGATCAGAGGGAAACGTTAATTAATAATCGACCAATCTCATGAGTTAATTTTTTAATATATATTTATATTATGTATTTATATACATTTTCGAAAATGAATCATACCTTTTGGATCAATTCTATTGATTGCCTCTTTTTAATACATTGAGAAATTGTGCTATGATTCAAAGTCTAAATAGTCCTTTTCGTTAAGGTCTGCTACTGATATTTAAACATCAGGAATTTTAAACTGGGCTATTATTAAAGGAAAATTTTTATTTTTGCTGCAAAATCTTTTTTTAAAAATTACATAAAATACTTTTGGGCTATGAAATTTCCTATGGGAATTGCAAAAAAAAAATCAAAAGTCCCCATATATGACTCCTTTATTATGAAATTAGAATAAAACTTCAAAACATTCTAAGCTTCAAATCAGATGAGAATCACAAAAAGAAATTTAATTACCACAGCAAACTTTAATAAAAAAGGAAGATCCTATTAAAGAAAACTATTGAATTCCTGAACAAAGATAATTCTACTAAATGACCGATAAGAAATCACTTTGAATAAATTCTGTCTCTAATGATAAATAATTACTTATAGCTCTTTTTCATGAAAAATCATTATTTTCATTAATTTTTTTGTGTGTCTCAAGTTTCTTCATTTACAAGTCGCAGCATTCAATATTTAAGTTGTTTTGCTTATGCGAAAAATTATTTGCCAGTTATCAAATTTAAGGTAAATAATGTATAAACATTAAGAAATAATAAGAAATCAGATATTTATGAAATAAAAATGTATATTAGTCATTAAATGACAATATATTTTCAAATTTTTCAAGTATTATCAAGTAGTATTACGCAATCTCGTTATGTTAGATAAATTTTCAAAAACAAAAGTTGTTCTAATAGCCAGTTTCTACAATGTTAAATGTAATGAAAGAACAAATACCTTATTTTCTGCGTTATCAGTCAAGAAAATTTAAATCATGATGCCTTAAAAAATCTAATTTTCTTTCATCAGAATGTCTGGTATGTTTTGGTTAGCTAGACCCAGAAAGACAATAAGTGTTCGTGTGTGTGTGTGTGTCACGCGCGTGCAAAAGGCTCCTACCGGGTGAAGGCGAATTGTGACTAACTACACTCTTTTCCTATCATTCTCTACGAGGTTTCAGTATTATTTTTAAAAAAAATTTACGAATTGGCCTTTTTCATGTGAATCTCGCCAAAACTACCCTCTTTGTGAACTTAGTGACCAGCTGGCTGAATATTACCAAAATTTCTTTACAATCAAAATGGCTGTAAGTTGTGTGTTTTACATTTGTTCTTACGCATTTTTTTTTCCTTTTTAGATGACCGATTACCAACGAGTTGACCTAAGCGAAGCAAGTGGTACTAAAAACATGGCAATTGAGGATTCTGATTCACCGTCGGCATTGAATTCCACAAATGGATTTTCCAAAGCAGATGAAAATCAAGAAAAGGAACTCACTGGCAGCAAACGTAATTTTTGGCAGAGGAGATCGAAGATGGAGAAATACCTTTTGGCCATTTTAATCGTCTTATTGCTGCTTGTCCTGATTTTGTTTATTGTTTCAGTCATTCGAGTGCACGATGCAGGTAATTTTCTCTATTTAAATAATAATTAATAAATAATAGTTAACTGTTTAAGCTTTATCACATTCGATTTATTTTATTTAGGTATATGGAAATCTGCAAAATCTCTATAAAAATGTGTTTTTATTATCTCGTATTTTCAAAGTAAAATTTCTTTTCTCTTTTAATACAGTCAGACCTCAATATAACTAATCGCTAAATCTTGAAACAAGTAATATAAAAAAATTAAGTCAATTCCTACTTAGGTCAACAAAGAAAAATTTTATTTTAGGTACTTTTTTTTAAATAGTTACAATTAATATAAATATGTATATACGTATGACAGAATCTTATTATTAAGTGACAAAATAAAAAGCGATTTTCCGTGCAATTTCCCATTTTCCTTTCTATATATGGTGTTGGACTATTTTTGTTTGTTTGTTTTACTATTTACTGATTATTAAATTAAATTATTCTAATAAAATAGTATAGTGAAAATTTCCAGAATTTCCATTCTCAGAAATTAGGTCATCCCAGGTGGGATTCGAACATACGACGTTTGGAATAGAAGTCCATTGCGCTACAGGCACACAACGAGCAATTTTCCTTTTCATATATGCTGTTGGACTACTATTTTTGTTACTATTTGTGCATTTATTAAATAGAATTAATGAATTAATATTTGAAAAAACTGTATTAGAATTAAATGTCTTCCACTACAAGTTTAAAAAAAAGTATTTGTACATGAATGGATGAATAGAAAGTATTTAACTAACAACTGAAAATTTGAACAATATATATATACATATAGTATATATATATATATATATGTATAGGGAGAGAGTGGACTAATAGTAGGAATTGTAAAGGTCATTATATAGAAAATTCGTAAAATAGAGACTCACTTTTGCAATGTTCTTCTTTTCTCGTTTCCAGGAAAAAGTTCGCTAAATAGATGTTCGTAAAATGAAGGGTTCCGACTTATTTTAAACATATAAGCAAAATTAATTTTGTAATTAAAATGAATCTTTATTATAATAATATATAACTTCCGTTAGTTTATCTCTGTATTTACTAATTCTGGATTGCATTTAAATCTAGGAATCGTAATTTTAAACTTGTTGTTTATTTAGATCATAGAACTTTAGTTCTATTTTGGTGTTCAAAAAAACTTTCTTTCCTCATAATGTGGTTCATAAAATTCAAATTAAAAATAACTTTACTCGATGTTTTATATATAAAAACACAATCCATATCACTGCGATGAATGAGGCAATTGTATTATGTTTAATTCCGTGTATTTTGAGCAGTTGGTGCATTTATCTGTAATTTCGGTAAATTTTATCCATATTTTTTCTGTTTGGAAATATATTTTTGTGATATCTTAACTCTCATATAAATCTCTATGAGCCAAATGAAGGAAACTTTCGGAACATAGTCCCCGCCCCACACACACAATTAAAAATTTTCTTTAAATAATTAACATTATAAATACTTTTGAACTATAAATTCGAATAAAACCCGTATTGAGTGAAAACATCTTTTACTCTCAAATTATTCCTTTGTTAGTTATGTAACTTGCTCAACCGCTTTTTCATCTAGTCAGCCTCTAAATATCCTTTGTTGTTTTCATTTCCTGATTATTTTTTTTTTCAATCCCTTTCAAATGCATATTGGAACAGCATTTTTCTTGTTTGACCAGTGTTCACAGCTACATTTCAGTTTTGACACTTCGTTTCCTTTTCAGAAACGTATTGCAATGATTGTTTCTATGGTCAGTTGTTTGGGAAACCTATTTTGTTATGGATTATATCCATTTTTCGATTGTTGGTTGGTTTAATTAATATTACACTAAATGTTCCACTAAGGCGTTTGGTGACAGCTTTTGCAATTTTTATCCCCCCCCCCACACACACACACAGTAACAAGGATGCATATTGGCATAATATTTCTCAATCTCCTAACATTTACACTGCAAAACAGAAAGGGGAAATCAAGGCCTTATGGACTTCATATGTAACCAGTTCCTTTTAGTTTTAGAATGATCGGAGACCTTTAAATACAAAAAAGCCACAAAGCTAACGACGAAAATTTTTCGTTACTATGACTAAATTCGTTTTTCTGGTTCAGATGGATACTACATTGTTGTCATCGAAGAGGCAAGACTATAAAGTAAGCATATAAACCACTTGAATATTTCTTCATGCATGTATTACGATAGAATATGCAAAACGACAGACGTATTATGGGCTCTTGTTGTACCACCAAAAAGCAATTTATAAAAAGAGAACAGGATGAAGTTTATAACTAAAGTATTACACCGAAATTACGCGATAATTGGGACAATGATATAACCTTGTAATTCGAATTCGCGTAAGTTTGGGTATGATTTCGCATATAAATACATATAAATTACTTTTAGTTGGAGCTAAAGACGAAAAAAATGTTTAGTAAAATCTGAGGTAGATCAAATATAAAATTCGCAAATCGGAGCTATATTTTGATGTAGAAAGTTTCGTGAATCTAACAAAATAGTCTGGCGGTTCAAAGATTTTTTCTCCCACAAAATTTCTTCGTATTATGCTAATATTTCTTGGTTTCTTGTTTTGTTGCAAAAATACCCTCTTCGTTGGAGTCGATATTTTCTGAAATTTGTAACCATATTTCACTTAAACTGAGCTCTTCTGTGAAAGTTCCAGTTGTTATTATATCTCCTGATTGAAGACCCAAATTGAAGACCCAAGTTCTTCACTGTCTTGGTCTTGCTCACGCACTTCTAAGAGCTCATCAATTGTCAGCATCTGAATGTGGGTTTTCTCTTGCAGTTCTTGAATGTCACTACTATCTACCTCTAAATTTATTTGTCTGACAAGATCGACAATTTCTTCCATCACATTATCAAATTCATCAGGCTATGACTGTGATCAGGCCTGAGTTTTAGTAATGAAAAAAGGACAATTTTTTCCAGACACCATTTTAAAACTTTTATGAGTAATCGAGTTGTGTAGCTCTCAAACAAAAGATGAATCGACGAGATTTGAAAATTGTATAACTCCGGGTTTGCGTAAATCGTGGTAGCGTAATTCGAGGAATTACTGTATAGGACGTTTTCTTGCAGCTATTTTCCATCAGCGACTTCAGTATACCTTGAAAAAGAATAGGACACATTCGAGAAGATTCCGTGCAGAAGTTTAGAGTGAGGTGCCTGTTCTAATATCAACTTCGTTTTACGAACTAGACTCAAAATTGTGAGGTCCATCGCTAATAATCCAAGTTAATGATACAATCGATTGAATTTATTTGTGATTTCGACTGAGGAAAAATTGTTATTTATAGATAATCTGGTTTATTCTTACAATAATTTGTTAGTCGTGTCGGACACAAGAAGAAAAAATATTTATCTGTAAATGTATAGATGTAGTAGGAAATGACTGACCTACGGCTCCAACTGCACCAGCAACTATGCAAATTCTCTTGACTTTTAATCACCTATATATTTAGCCTTTATAGGCATCTTTGTTCATTTGAATGCAATTGTTTCGATCATTCGTAAGTTCTGGTATATCTAGTTTAGTTTATAATCGTCAAAGTACCTTTTAATTATTAGCAGGAAAAAAGAAATTGTACGATATATCTATCGTTCAGTATGAAATAATAAATGATTTTAGAACTTATAACAGCGTTTCTCAAACTGCGGGCTGCGCCCTTCTAGGGGGTCGTAATAACCCTACTTTGGGGAGGGGGGCTTGAGCATATGGAAAATAAAAGATTATTTAAAGAAATTATTAATTTCTCAAAGGAAGCAAAAAAAAGACATTCTGACTTAATAAAAAATAAATTGCACAATTACACCAATATAATATGCTAATAAATATATCAGTACTGCGTAATATATTTAATGATTAATTTATCATTTTAAGTTACAAACAAGTTTAATAATTATTTGTGACTCTCACATGGATTTGCCATATACATATAAATACTTTTCTTGATAATTTGAACGTTTTATAATTAAAGTCGTATTGTAGTTTTAGCGTTAAAGTACGTTATTATTGCTTGCAATATATTACTACTGTGTGGAGGGGGACGTGATGGAAATTATGATTGAAAATTAGGTCTCAAATATTGAAAGTTTGAAATGCCCTGACTTAAACCTAAGCGATTTGTTAATCGATCCCAACTTCAAACGCGGAAAAGGAGATATACAACCCTGCTGCATGCTAATATCACTGTTCTCATAATTCACTGGTTAATCTATGTTTTCGAACAAGAAACACAATGTGATTTCAATTAGCAATTAAAAAAATATTACTAGAAGAAATGCAAAGTAAACTGTGTTCTAATATACTGTGCTTTTATTTTCCAGATAAAAAATACTGTACCACCCCTGCCTGTGTGACGGCAGCGGCAACCATTCTCAATTCCTTGGACCAAACTGTGGATCCATGTGAAGACTTTTATAGGTATGCTTGCGGAGGTTGGACGAAATCGAATCCATTGCCAGAGGATAAAACGTCTTTTAGTAGATTTGAAAAACTGTCAGATGATAACAATCGTATATTGAAATATGTATTAGGTATGTATTAACGAGTGTCTTTCATTTTTTAAATCAATGTTTCAAATGGAGATGTTGCTTTGGGAAGGAATTCGTTTCACATCTTCAAACAAATTTACTTTTAAACTTGATTATACTGAGTATAAGTAGACTTTGAGTTATGTATAACTTGTCTTCTCAATCAAGAAGCTAATGAATGGACTGTAAAAATAAATTATGGTTTATATCAGGGATCGGCAACCTTCTAGATGTGGCGGGCCAAATAAATCTACCAATATGATTCAGCGTGTCACAGAGTAAGACATTATTGAAACAATTCCATTCCCGCCAAAATGCATACAGAGTTAGAGAATAGAAGTCAAAATTATAGATTTACAAGTTTTGTTATATATTAATTTTGCGTCCATTTAAAGATATTTCTTAACCTAAAAATAAACAGCATAAAATATAACTATTTTTTAAACAAAAATAAAATAAATAAAATTATAAATATATTATGTATTTTTCAACATATTTTTTAAAATTAAAAATATACAATATAAATCGCAATTTAAAACCGCTAATATAAATCACATAATTAAATAGAAAATAATTTTTTTTTCAAAAATTTAATAATAAGCAACCACATTAAACCCGCAATTTTAAATCTGCGTTTTCTGCTTATATGAAAAAAAGCAAGTAATTTTTGTAAATAAAGAGTCATTTTTGGAGAGATATTACCTAGTAGAACATAATAATGTAGTTTTATAAAGTTGTGTGCCCTTGTCTCTAATTTTTCTGCCCTGCCCATTTTATGAATCTAAATTAACCCAAAAAAAGGAATCCTCTTTTTAAATTTGTTTAATTCAATGACAAGCATCAAGTCCCTGGCTTTTGATCTAAATTAAATAACTTACTCAGTTTTAAATCTAATTTTATTTAACATAAACTAGCTCTTTTTATATTATTCGAAACATCAGAAACAAAATAATAATAGCTAATATGTATATCTTTTTTCTTTCAATAAATTCCTCATAAGTAGTCCTCATAATAAGTCCTCAATTTAATTTTATTATGCTGTTTTGGAAGACAGAAATATAATTCTACTTGCGCGTGTGTTTATGTTTTTTTTTTGCGTGTTCTTTAGTAAAATTTAAACTAGCACTTCAAAGGAAAAGTTAATTTGACTTGCATTCTTGTTAGTTAAGCAATTACTTGAGTAGTGAGATGCAAAAAAAAAAAAAAAATATTACTCAAGGTTTCATTTTTATCTGAGTTTCACCTTGAGATACAACTTCTTGTTCTAAAATGTAACTTCTTCCAGGAAGCTTGTTACGTTAATGTTTTTTAACCTTGCACTTAGGCGGTGGTATTTCACAACATGATTAGTTAATTTTTTTTTACTAAGATCAGTTCTCACATTTAGTGAAATCGTGAAAACATGCAAAGTTAATTACTTATCAACCATCAGGAACTGGGTTTTGATAATGATGTCTTTCAAATGTATTCAGAAATTATTTTGGGTTAAAAAAAAATTCAAAAATCCTATACTCTTAAAATTTTCAGAAATATTTTATATTTTGCAGGGATGATTCGAGAAATAAAACAATGGGAACGGAAGGAGAAAAAAATTAATAAGCTCAAAATTTAGTTAATATTTTCAAAAGTTTCAACTGAATTGCTAATCAGCTTCCAAAGAATGGCTGATCAAATCAAACAGCAAAGACAAAGAAATAAATATCGCTGAGTTACTCAGTACTTTTTAGATTCATCTGTCAGGCAAAATAAAATATTATCTTCGCCACTATGGGCGAGACAATTCTACAAAACCCGCTCTTAGCGGATCTCTACTCAGCGAAAGAAACATGCTTACCATATTTCAAGTCCGCAGTTCTAATTGTCTTATAGTGATAAAATTTATCTATTACGCCAGCGTTTCTCAAACTATGGGGCGTCTCAAACGTAGACGAGCGTATGTGATACATTGGGGGCGGGGGGGGGATGAAAAGGAATAAATAAATAAAACCTTCTCTTGAAATAAGTAAATCCTTCGCAAACAATTTCAAGGTCCTTTTATTATATTCCAAATCCTTCTGAATAATTTTATGGATAACAGTGCACAGAGGAGATCGTAGTTTGGAAAGACGTATAAATACGTCCGGCGCTATTAAGGCTTTGGCTGTGTGAGACGTTAATATACGCCGGTGGCACATAAGAGGTTAAAGTTGTATTGTAGCTTCAGCTTCAAGGTATAGTATCATTGAATTCAATTCATTGTTATTGTATGGAGGGGGGCGTGATGAAAATTATGATTGAGCTGTGGATCGCAAATATTGAAAGTTTGAGAAGCACTGTATTACACCCTCACAATCCTCTTTAAAACTCTGTTCTCGCACAACTCGTTCTTATATGACAGGGGTGGCAAACCTTTATGGATCAACGTTCCATTTTTCCCTAAAGAAGTGTTTATGTGAGTTATAGACGTGCCGTCAAATAATTTTGACATGTAATTATTGGGAAAATAACAAACTAAATATTAACTACTCTGTACAATAATACAAAACTCTTTATTTACTACGAAAAACAACCTTTTCCACCGTATAGTTGTGAATGTTTTAGTTATACGTGTAATTCAAAATTAAAGTAACATTAGTGTGACTTTTGTTGTTGCAGACTGGTTGACAAATAACTTATATTAATATTGTGTTACTTTTAATGGAATACGTGCTGAATTGGAGCCATCTGCCAAATGGTTTCTAAGCAACTAATTATTTTTGCAGTGGCTCACTTTTTTGACAAGAGGATTTGATTTGTTTCAAAATACCGTTTCACAGACGGCATACCACTGTTCCAGAACATAAAGCACACACCGCTTTGTCATCTTTACTAATAATGCCATATTTCTAAGTTTAAAATTCTCCGTTGCTCTATGTTGCACTTTTTGTTCTTTTGGTGAACTAGCCATCTTAAATAACAGTTAAAAATCGTAAATATAATACAAACCAACTTTAAAATATAGTTTTGTCACCTAAATTAACTATGCTATGCGTAGACAAATTTTGCATCATAACTAGTCTACGACGTAACTAAAGCAAGACAATAACAAAGGAGTGTGCTCCCCGCCGCCGCCCCGCGATAGATCTCTCGCGTTTGTTTGTAATACTTCATGGTAAACTTTGTTATTTTGAAATAAAATGCAAACAATGTTGATCCTTGGCGTGCCCGAAATATTGTGTCACGTGCCAATGATGGCATACGTGCCACTGGTTCGCCATCCTTGTTATAGGATTTCTACTCGAGCAAAAAAAATGTCTGACAAATTTCAAGTCTGTAGGCTTGATATTTCTGGAGATATTGCGTTTAGGGAGTAAGTTGCTTTTTTCCTACCTATGCAACTTACTCATTTTTCCTTTTTTTCCTATATAGATGAAGAGAGGAATATTGATTAATTAATTCATTTTCATGTTTTAATTAGAGTTTATTTTCATAATTTTGCTTTTGCTTTCCTTTCCTGGCGACTATTCTGTTTACAAACTGTGAAAAAGTGTCAATTTATAAGCTGATAATATTAATCAGTGTATTGAACATTTAATGTTACAAAACTTTCTTCCAGAGTTTTCAAAGCGGTTTACATCAAACGATACATTTTTTTCAACTCTAAAAATGTAGTAAAAATTTTAAAAGAGGTCAAATTATTATAAAAAGATAAGAGTTATTTAATTTTGTAGTGTATAAAGAGTAAAAGTAGCCATACGCCACTACTTTTTTGAATATTTCGTTTCTTCGTGACATTATGCCCCTTACTAAACAATTTCGTGCAGCTCTTTACAATAGTTCAGTAAATGTTCAAGGCCAAACTTCCTTTTGGTAAAAGGGCTAGCATTAAGGGGTTGTACTCTAATTTATAATATTTTCTAGTCGTTTTACTTATTAGAGTTTGAAAACGGAAAAAAAAATTATGAATTATTTTCGCAAAACCAAGTATATGTGCTGTTAAAGGATTTTTCAAATACTTCTAGAAATAATTATGTACTCGAAATGAAATTTAGAGCATAAAAATAGACATTCTCGCATTAATGCTTCAAAAACAGTAGGTTTCGTAATGAGAAAAATTTTAGAAGTTAATTATGTCAATTAAGTTATTCAATTGTTTCATTATTTCCATAACTTAAACCTCGTTAAAATATTAATAGTGACAGCAATTTTTTCTAACTATAGTAAAAGTTTTGAAAGATTTTAAGACACCTTTTTTTCTAATTCTATATTGTTACGAAGTCTCGTAGTCAGTCCTTAATTTTATCATAAAATAGTGTAAATAATTTCAATCTGTAGTTTGACAAGTTATTATTATTTTTTGTTGCATGCACTTATGATAAAAACTGTAATATTTGCAAGCAAAGCACATTACAATGAAGTCTCAATGGAAACTTGGTGAATATTGGAGATACAGCGAAGTTATGATTTGGTGACCATATAGAGACTACTCAAAATTTCTGGAGAAGTCTGTGACTTAATGGCCTATGACATAATTGTAGGGATTGCAATAACGGACAAAGAGAGTTCAATACCGGTATTCGGTATTTTTTAGATCTTAATACCGGGATACCGGTTTTAATAACTGTAGTAGAAGTTTTAGGAAAAGAAAAAAATACAAGTGTTTCTTTGTTTTATTTGCCAGTTTAATTAGAGGGTGTAAATAGCACAAAAAATTAATTTGTAATTTTTTAAATTATAACAGTATATAAAGAACCACAAAGAAGTAAAGGAACATCTTATTTATTCAAATCACAAAAAAGTGTAAATATCATTATTCAGTCTATGAACTATTACAAATTTTTGAAATCTGATCTTAAAAAACATAATGCATTAATTGTACTGTTATTAAGCCTGGAACGTAATTATGTGCAAAAGTTACCAGCAGTCGAAAACGCTCTTTTGACTTCTACGCTAGTTGGTAGTATTGTTATACTTTTTCCAGTATTTTTACCTCTAAATCTCTCATCTGCAAATAAATCGATTTCTCGCTGGATGGTTTTGAATATAGCTAATTTCTGTATTGTATTATGGCTTGTTGAAATTTCTTTAGTTACTCTAATTCTAATTTTAGTTTAGAGACGATTCCTTTTCACTATCGACATTTTTGTCATAATCATCTTCGATAGCTGCATCCAATTCTTCTGAATGTTAATAAGGTTTGTGGGTAAAAAATTTTAAGAAAATTTACTATGAACTTGATCAAATTAGAATTGTTAGTCTCTTTTCTTCTTCTTCTTTTTTTAATCCCGGTATACCGGTATTGGAATCTCTATATTATCGGATTGCTCGAGAAAGCATTGGTAGGTATCCACACAGATTACAAATAACGACGCTTCTATAAACTAAGTTAGTTGTACGTCAACTGTTGAAATGTAATCTTCGATGTGTCTGCCTACGACTGAGTATTTACTTGTGAATAATTTTTATGGCTAAGTACCTGTGTTCTTAAAGAGTGATAGTTGTATTGTAATGGGTCTATCCACGATTCTACTAATAAACTTCTTGGGCAAAATTAATCTTTTTAACTGAGATTTCAGTTGAAGAACTCTCTCAGTGAGGAAGACGGGATTTATGCAAATTAGAACTTCTATTTAAGTGTTTGAAGTAGAGTAGGCGAGGAGGGTTGAAAATGGATATAGAAGCGTGAATAAGATAACAACCGGAGTTCGTATAGTTAATCAAATTAAAAGATATACAAAGATAATTCGAATAGTGGAGTCAAGAGCGTTCCCATATTAAGATAATTGAGTTTATTTCTATGATAATTAAATTAATTCAACGTGTGATTGCTTCTCGGTTTTAATGTTTTAAGTGCATTTTCCCCCTTACGTTGTCTAGTGTTATTAAGTTAAACAGATAAAAAAAAAGTGTGCTTGAATTACTATGGCGGATTTTCTCCAGTCGCCAAACACCAGCGCCCACCAGGACTTTACAGGGTTTGAGTAGTACAAAAGATGTGGGAACCTTCAAAAACAATTTATATTAGTTTTACTGCTCTTGATCCTGTATTTTAAGGACTGTTTTCGTCAATAAATGTCATCGCTCTTGAAGAACCGTTCTTTAAAACAGACTTAGCATAAAATCTACGAATCCTGATCCATTCAATAACATTGGTGAACTAATATACTTCTATTTTGACAATAATAAGCCTTTTTTGATTAATCTTTTTTAGTAAGCATCATCCCCCCACCCCTTCTTTTTACTTTGTATTTCTATGAGACAAAATCTGTGTACTTTTTTGAAATATAAAATATCATTCTTTCTTAAACATATTCCATGTAAATGTGTTATTTTTTTCTATTGATATCTATTAGAAATTATTTTAAAAAATCATAATGTTTCTTAACAGTTGTTAAGCAAAATATGTCCTTTTTTTTACGTATTAGAATTTATGAGTATAATAATTCATTCTTCATATATGGAGTTTTTGTATTATTTTAACTCAAGAATTTGACTAACGTAGGATTATTCTCACTTGAACAGATTTCGATTAAAGTTATAAATGTGCTTTGCATCTGTATTATGTAGTTTAAAAACAATAACAATTCATAAACTTTACACTTTATTTTTATCGATGATTTATGAATTAACTTTTAAACAGCCAAAGTACAAAAGTTAAAGTAGAACCTGTCTTTTATGTTGAATGTGAAAATGACAACATTGAAATAGGTAATTGGAAGAAATATGCCTTAAACAGCCTTTCTCTTAAAATTAAACACAATGAATTGCTAAAAAAATATTATTTACAACAACAAAAGTCACACCAGTCAGAAAGTCATTTCATTAAAGTTTTATCTGGAAAAATATGGAAACATTTCGTAAATAAGTTATTATAAAGAATGTCCCCCCCCCCCCCCGAAAAGCAATGCATGGATGGCGTATGTTTCTTTAGCTGAGTAGAGATTCATAAACAAATTTTGCGGAAACCGTATTCCAAGGGGGAAAACCGAAACAATATAGATAAGAGTTCCCTTTTTTGAACTATTAGGCATAAAAATTTGGTAAGCATGTGTCCTTTGTTGCGTACATATTGTAGATAAAAAATGGCTTTTGTGTAAATCGATTCGAGGAGAGTTATGAGGGCGTAAAAATAAATATGTTTCCGCTTTAGAAATTCAAGGTCTGCCTTTCTTAAAACCGAGAACTATAAGAACTCTTTTCTGTACAGCAGAAAGCTTGATGATGGGATTTAGACAACATATAGTAACCTAGTGGTGAAGATAACAGACTTGTAGCCAGCGCGTGCTGAGTTTGAGCCTAGTAACACTGAAGACCAACCTTACAGAGGGAGCTGATGTTCGTTAAATATTTCGAGATTCAAACATCCTCCCATTGGTGTGGTGTGGAATTTAGGAAAGGGGGTGCCAATTCAGGTGTCGTCCTTGTCACTTGATTATGGTACAAATTTATGAGATCCTTCGCCAAAAGACCCCCGTGCAGCTGAATAGTACGACGTTAACATTCACTCACTCACAACATTTTGCTATAGTCGTGCATCATATAGTTATAGTTATATTTTTAGTACACCATCATGAAATAAACCGCGAAGTGGATGGGCAATGAGCTGTAAACCATAAATCTTATTGCAAGTACCATTTTTTTTTACAGTATGCTTCGAAAAACATGCTATATCGTTACTTTTGGAGACCAGTGTTATTTATCATCTGTAAAAAGTACTAAACTTACAGTAATAAGGCTTCTTTTGTTAAGAAAACTTATCCTGTTCTACGCTTCTTGATTGGATAAAGAAGTTTTATAATAAAATTCTTTAACCATATTTTATTAAATAGAAGGAAACCATTTATCACTCTCTACTTGAATTGAATTTCCTAAACGTACATATGGGCTTAAACACTATACATTTTTAGTGGCGTAACGGAGAATATTGGGCACACCTGAAAAGTCAGGTTTGGGGTTGAAAGTCCAAATACGCATTTAGCTTTAGTCAGTCTTTTCGCCCCTAGAATCCTGCCCCCCCCCCGCAATATGGGGGTTGTGGGGTTGTACGTTACGCCTCTGCATACATTCCTTTCTGCACACGTGTTTTACAAAGTATTCTTATAAATAAAAATTATTACCGTGTTAATTCTGTTTTATTTGAAACAGTTCTTTCTTTCTTTCCTTTATTTCATACTTATTTCCAGAGGACGACCGTTTTGAATTGAAAGGTGAAGCAGAGAAGAAAGCTCGAAATATGTATCGCTCCTGTATGAATAAAACCAGAATTGAAGAACTGGGGGCTCAGCCATTATTAGAACTATTGAAAAAGGTTAGTAAATAATTTAGATATAAATCAATTTTTCTTTTGTGATAGTGTAATAAAAGCAGAGAATTAAATGTTTTCCACAATCGGGATATTTCAAAAAACCGAAATATTCAATTGATCAGAATATTAAATTTATTACAATTACTACATGCTTATTTTTAAAAAGCTCATATGGTAGTAATTATGATAAGCAAATACGAAAAGCACTTGGCTCATACCAGAATTTGGCAAACTTTCGAAACCTAAATAATAAGTGAAGCAAAATAATTAAGGTATCAAAGAGTCATACAGTAAACAGGTTTTTGCCGAATTTGACCGATAAATTTGGAGGGGTGATAGGCAGCATGGAGACAACAAATTACCATAGTACATGAAGTCTCAAACTACGTTTAATCAGGCTAACTTGCAAAGACAATTATAAAGGGTGTGATGTCGAGTGGAATGAAAAGAGGCAATAAGAGGTAAGAAATACATTTATTAGTCATCAAACAAGTTTACAATACGAACATTGCATCACAGTCGACGTCAGAAATGCAATGACTAGTGATTGCCATAGGAATTGTTCGAAGTTGCGGCTGCACAGCTTGTAGCACAACTGACATCGAAGGACAATGGAAGCTTTCAAACAAATCCAATATGCTGACGATGTCAACGACGACAATCCATACCGTGAAATCCCCACTGAAGCCAAAGGAGAGTCTCCTACACACAGGAACATATTAATTACTTATGTCCCTGGGCCCGAAAGGCCCTGGGCCCTTATGAAAAAGTAAGCAATACTCGAGATCTTTAAAAGTAGATAGTATATAGAATGCCTTGTCAAATACTCTTTCGAATGGTAATTTTATACAAATAAATGCGCACGACTCACAATCTCAAAAACCTAGACACAAACCGGCTCGACCGATGGCCGCATTTCCACTAAATGAGTTAGTGATTGTTTATGGTATTAGGACTAGGCCTAGACATAGGCAACGGTCGTCACAAAATAATGCAGTCTTACCATTATTTCTAGTTGGCATGCAGTTTGGAATCCCCTGTTTTTCGGAGAACATGTACGGGAATAATATTTGATCATTAAAATTATCCGGATCATAATCTTGTTAATACAATGTCGCGAAAGAAACGCGGCCCCCACTTATGGCAAAGCCTAGGCTCGGGCCGGGTTGGCCCATGTCTTATGATGTCCCTGCCTACGCAAGCGATTTCAGGTGGCCCCAGAAGAAAAAATCCAGGGGATTGAGGTCCAGGAAGCGTGGAGTCCAAGCAAAAAGTCCGCCGCGTTAGTCTACCTCCCGGGAAATGTAGCATGGATCAAAATATGGGTTGCAATAAAAAAATGGATTGGGGCACCATCATGCGTGAGCCACATATTTTGCTACACAATGACCGGCACTTCATGTAGCAACTCCGGGAGAAGTAGGAATTTTGCATACGTGCTGGTTTCTTCAACCCTTCCACAGAGCTCCAAATCCTCACATTCGTTTGACCACTCCTCTTGTCTGGCGCATCATCTTCCTGACGGCTACTGTTATCGCGATTTTCACCTACGAAAGGTTGTTTGCGACCCAATGTTCTACTTTGTTTCGTCATTCTCATGCTGCCTGATATTCCTCCCTCTGAATTTGTCGGCTGAGATCAGCAACGCCTTGAAAACATCCGCGTGCTCAATAGAAAGAATAGGGCGGTAGCGGGCCGCAATCAAGACTGTCTTGCTTCAATCAAATAATATTTAACATTTAATTAAAGTTTTACATAAAGCAACATTTTCCATCTCTTCAAAAACTAAGAATTATCGAGGATGGTTTTATTTCTGAAGATCAATGCAAGGCAAACACTGCCAAAGTATCATAATGTTGAGAATTAAAATTTTAAGAAAAAATGTCCGTACTCACATAATATTTTATGTACTTTATTCTGGAATTTCATGTTAACACAACTATTTAAAGGTTACTCAGGTTGTTTTTGCATAAATAAATAGTTTAAACACTACTTTTATAAGCTGTTAAACATGTCATAAAGGAAGAATAGTGTTTTTGTCACTCAACTCATGTTTGCAAATAAATAATCGCTTCTGGAAATCTCTTTGAAGAGGGTTTCCCTCAGTGAAATTTTTACCAATAAATTGATACCAATCAATTTTGAAAAAGGAGAAAACAATGTAATACAAAAGTAATTGTCTGAAACCAGTAAAAGTTTTAAAAGTTTTAAATGTACGTGCAAATACAGGTAGAGATGTTTTAAATATATAATTATAGAAGAAATATAAAGAGAAAACGAAAAAAAAAACTTTTTACCTGACAATTATTTTTTTAGTAATACAAAGAAGTAGAAGTCTGAAGAGAGTCGCATTTATCTATGCAAAGAGTAACATGCGGCTTACGAGCCTCTTTTTGCTGACTTAAGGCTAAGACTTTTTTTAAAATTGCAGAATAATCTTTCTCCTGAATATACGTTAAAAAGTCAATTTAAGTGAAGGTTAAAAAATTGTACAATACAAGTTTCAGAGATTTTGCGGGAACTGAGGAATGTGTTAAACAATATACCAGGTGTCTGAAAAGTATATGATTACACTTTCAAATATGAATTACAAATGTCAGAGGGTTCGAGTAAGAATCAAACATTTCTCAATTTAAGCCATTTTATTTCCTTTTTTCATTTCTTAGACTTAATTAAAAAAAACCAGAGAATGCGTTCTAATACCTAAAATCGAGGGGCAACGGCATAACGGTAATATAAATATTACTTATCTACTCTCCTGAACACTTTTGCTTCAACAATTGCTTACTTATAAGCCGTGGGAGGGTGATCGGCTACCTTTTCGTTTACTTCTTCGTTCTGTAACTAATAATACTAAGTGTGACCACTAGTATTATGCGTTAACGCTATGATTTCTTCTTACGCTCTATTTTCAACCATCATGTCGCCACTCCATGACTAGCACTTAAATAGAAGCTGGCATTTATATAAAACCAAAACATCTCTACGGAAAGCGGTTTTCAACAGAAATTACAGTTAAAAAGAGTATTTTACACAAGAGGATTAGTAGAAGAGCAAATAGACCCTTTACACAAACAAAAAAATGTTCATACTAAAGGTATTTTTTGTTCCCTAAGTAAAACATTAAAGTTTTTTTTTTTTTGCAATGCTATCGCACGATTTAGAGTGCGCACCCTTAGTTATATGCGCAATACATCAAATATATATGTTACCGTTAAAGTGTATAATTCAGTTATTTCATAGAATAACTAGGTATTTCATGAAATAACTAGACAAGTCAGTTAAAGTATATAATAGATGAAAAATTTCATACTTAACCTAGTTATTCTATGAAATAACTAGGTATTCTATGAAATAACTAAGATAGACCGTTTAAGTGAAAAATAAACTATTTCAAAGATATTTTATAAATTAATTGATCATAAATAGCTAAAATCTATCGAAAAATACATTTTATCTCTTTTGCGGATGAATAATTGATAAATAATAAGGGAAAGCAGATAATATAATTTATTTATTGCTCATATTGCTAACATTAGTTAAACAGAAAGGGGAAAAAAGAATATGCTGCAAAAATAGATTATATTTAAATATTATCAACAAAAATACATGCTGGGAAGAAAAACTGTTGCTTCATAAAAACATTGTGTAAATTTTTTTAAACAAAAATGTAAGAGAATATTAATTTAAATTTTATGAGATACCTTTATTTTACTTTTCATTATTTATTAGAGCAAGGATTGCTGTGATGACACTTTGGATTGGACTGCTTATTATTTTTGAAACAAGCCCACTTTTTACCATTACACATTTTTTTTTACACAAGCACTTTTTAAATCCTTGTTCAGTACCGCAACTTTGAGCTGTTGCAACAGATCGAAGCGTTGTGTCAATATTTAGAACTTCTTCAATGGAAATTAATTCTCGCTGACATATACTGAACTGATATCTAGAGTACAATTGTTTTATTCGGCAAATAAGCGGAAAAATCCTTCCTGAAGCAGCCAGAACAGGTTCAAAGAACTTTGAGTACCGTATTTCGTACTTTACCGATCAAGTAATCGTTATTCTATAGAATACCTTTTTAAATCGTAGAATTCAATAATTTTATATTCTTTAACTGAATTGTCTAGTTATTTCATAAAATACCTAATTATTCTATGAAATAACGGATTTCACACTTTAATGGAAACATATACATGATTTCGAGAAACTTTCTGTGAAACATTGTAAGATCAACAATATGAATGACCAATGTAATTTGACTTTTCATTTCATCAGTGTCGCCAATTGAAGATTAGTAAACAATAATTCTCACGCATCTCTACATGAAGACGTTCAAATGGGCTATGTCTGGAGATCTGGGTGGTCAGGCTATTGAACTTCCTATTTCCCCATCTATTCCATCCTTCCTCTTTCCATCCACCCGAGAAACATTTTTTTCACTTTCTCAACTCCAGTGTGGCGGTACCCCGTTTGCACTGTACATGTGTTGCAGATTTAAATTCGATAAACCATGCTACAAATTGCACTTGTTGTTGTGGTGAATCCATTTTGGAACGATATTGTTAAATAAATTATAGTTTTTAAAAAAACTAAAAAACACCCTTTTATAGTTAATCGAACTGAGTTGTAACTTAATCTTTTAGTCGCCAAATCAAGAATTAGTTGCCAAATCTGAAAAACGGTATCTGAAATTAGTCTGCAGATGTGGAAAGGGATCTGAAAATGGTAAATCGTTAATCCTGCTGATCCTGATAAGGACAATGGAACAAAATTATTATATTGAGATCGCTCCAGAACAAGAGATTAAAATTTCGAATTAATCTGACCTTTTAAAGTGGGTAAAATTTCAGTTCAAATATTCCGTTACATAAAAGTGAACCTTATAAAAGGGTACTAAAAATAAAGGACGTTGAACCGTATAGTTTGAATTTCATCAAACAGAAATTTTAATGTTTGCTTTATGAAGCATAAAGAAACCGTTAGTGAAAATCTGTTTGTTTATTTTTAATTCGTTTTCCAATTCCTACATTTATATATATATATAGCTCAATCTCCCCATTATGTACATATTTACTTATTTATATATCTTGTTGAATTTTTCAATCGTTAATAAAATATTCGTCCGTTCGATGAATGAAAGTATGTTGGAAGTGCAATCACATATACTTTCCGGACACCCTATACATTTCTTATTTACATATAATTATAACAATTGATATATATTTCCAGAGAGAAAAAGCATCACACCAGATTTATCTTCTTTCTAACTTTCCACATTTAATGTCAACATCCAACGGCATCCCAAGATCATGGATATCACCCATGAAGAATATGACACAGCTGCAACCGCAAAAACTAGTCTTCAACAATGACCTGAAAGGTTACTGTTGAAGACATGACTATTGAAGGTTATTGATGATCTCATTCTTTTGGCCTTGGAAAATCTGAATAACAGAAATTATTCCTTCAAACTTTTTTGTTTCCTTTCCTGTTTGAAAGACTGTTTAATAATATGTCTCGCATCCGGCTAAAAAGTCTCTACAACGGAAATGTATTGATAAACATTTGTAATAATTTCCACAAACACGCATATATATTTCTGTTGAGATTCGTTGGAATAAGTTCCAGAGCACGAGTGCCAATTTTAAAAATTTTCTGCTGAGATTTAATTTTTTTTTTTTTGTATTGATCTTACTATATATTGATTTGTTAGGCATTTAATATTCATTTTTCAACATCCTCTTTACCATGGACCAAATTTTAGTTATTAATAGATCTTTGGTGTTCTTACCTATGTTTTTTGAGACTCTAGGTAGACTCCTTGTGTGCCTCAAGTATAACACAAGGCTTACAAAAGTATGTCAATACTCATTCAATAGTGTTAGGGATTTTCAAGTAGAAAGATACAGGCATAAATGAGAATCAAAAGAAACAAGAATGGGTGGAAATGCAATAAATATAGAACAAATACAAGCTTACTCACATGCAAACAGAGACATGCAGTAATTAAAATGATGCAATGTAAAAGGTTTGGAAACGTCAGATCACAATATTTTCTAATTACAAATACATAAAACATACATACACACAAACACATACGTATATGCATATGCACACAAACACACACATGTACACTCAAGAACCAAAACATTATGACCACTCCTACATTTTGCAATGCACTCGCCTCGATGACGTGGAAAGCACGTAATCAGGTGGAAGTGGTATTTAACTGCTGCTGGAGAATCTGAAGAATCCTTCTTTCACTTACTTCTGTGTGTGATGGGAAAGGCTGCGGATCTAAGCGACTTTGATAGAGGGCAGATTGCAATGGCTCGAGGGCTCGGAACAAGTATTTCCGAAACTGCACGACTCGTGGGTTGTTCGGGATCTACAGTTGTTAGTACTTATACAAAGTGGATGAATGATGGTGAAACCAGCAGTAGACGACATGGTGTTGGACGTCCACACGCTATCAAAGAAAAAGGTCCTCGGACACTGTCTCGCTTGGTGAAGCAAAACCGGAGCCGGACAGTGGCTCAGCCGACAGCCCAATACAATGCAGCTCCAAGTAGAATAGTATCGCAGCACACTGTTCAGCGGACACTGTTGAATATGGGGCTACGCAGCAAACGTCCCACTCGTGCGCCTTTGCTGACCAAGCGACTTCGCCAACTGTACCTGCGCTGGGTCCAGGAACATCGCGACTGGTCCATGGATCAGTGGGAGAGAGTTGCCTGGTCAGATGAATCACAGTTTGTCATTCATCACGCCGATGGCCGTGTCAGGATACGCCATCTTCCATGCGAACAGTTGCTCCCTCAATGTGCAGTAGGTCATACACAGGCCGGTGGTGGCGGTATTATGCTTTGAGGGATGTTCTCTTGGGCGTCTCTGGGACCCGTGGTTGTAGTAGAGCAAACCGTGAATGCTACAGGGTATCCGAACTTCATTGCGGACCAGTTGCACCTTTATATGGCCTCTTGTTTTTCCAGCTTGAAATGGAATGTTCCTACAGGACAACGCTCCGTGTCACAAGGCTAAAATTGAGTTGAAGTGGTTCCAGGAACATGATGCTGAATTCCAGTTATTATCCTGGCCGCCTGTCTCACCGGATCTCAATCCGATAGAACACATTTTTGATGTCATGGGACGGCAGCTTAGAGTTGAAAGACCACCAATTCGCAATATCTCAGATTTTCGTGACCATTGCTTAAACATCTGGTACAATCTGTCTCCGACCATATACCAAGGACTTGTGGCATCTATGCCAAGGCGGGTTGAAGCTGTGTTGCTCGCCAAAGGTGGACCAACTCGTTATTGACAAGTGGTCATAATATTTTGGCTCTTGAGTGTATATTTACATGCAAATACACACATATACATACACGTACAGTAAATATTAGCAAACACGAAAAAGAATTACAATCTAAATAATACGGGAATAAATACTATTAATGTATGCACGAAACGATGTAATTAAGATTTGCTATGAACAGAGAAAGGAGGAGGGGCCACGCTATATTGTTCTTTTGAAGGCAATTTATGAATGTACGTCTTTCGGAAGAGTTGAATAAGTATTATAATTTGTTACAGCCCTAAAATCATTTAAAAATATTTTATTGCAATAAATATTTTCGCGTAAGGATTCTATATATAATGAGTCTCTATTCCTCAAATAATATATATATATATTTTATAAAAAGCATATGTTTTATCTGTATACAAATATATTTTAAATGTTTGGTTAAGCTTGCTATGCGCAAAATACTTCACCAATACAGCATATATAGTGAAACAATTATAGAAGTAATTGTAAATATATACTGTATGTCCCCATAATCATTGTATATAAAAATACATTTTAGTTTTTCCTTAGTTCCTTACTAATAAATCTACGATGTTATTTTAAAACGGTTAAAAATAGATGCTTTTTATAAATGTTTTTTTTTTAAAAACTGATTCCTCGAAATTTTTTCGAGCCTCTCGGATTTCCTTAATTTTAAATGTTTAACCCATTAAATTTGATAAAACTCCAGACCGTAAATTTCATTGTAGTCCGGAATTTTTGTAGTACTTTAATGTGAAACACAAAGAAATAGTATTAATCTGTATATTATTAATGTAAATAATTTTAAAAAGGAGACAAAAAAGAAAGGACAAGTGCCTTATAAATGTTTCATATTTTCTTTTAAAACGATTATTACTATTCCTAGATCCTTCTTTAGCTCTCGTTACTAAAAGTAACTCTGTTGGAACTTTTGTTAGATTGAAGAATACTAACGTATTATGCAGTCGAATAATTTCACCAAATGCTGTGATTGTTAAAATTAACGATTTTTTTTTAATAATAATAACAACACCTTTTGGTGACGAATTTTGATAAGACGAGAGAGAAATTGGGCATTATTATTATTACTGTGTTTGTGAAAATGCACATGATTGGTTTTACACTATTGGCTACATATCGCTGCATTTGGCAACGTCTTTTATGTGACAAAATTAGCCCATAGTATACACTATGCAAGTATCGGATTGACGTTTATAAAAAATTTTACTATCAAAATATTAAACTTAGATACTCATTATTAAAAGAGAAACCTACTAATAGCGAAAATGTTGCTGTTAATGACATCGTGATTGAGATCATTTTAGAAGAAAAAGAAAATGCAATACATACGAGGGACATTCCCAAAGTACGTTTCATCATTTTTTCCGAGAGGGAAGCTAGTATTACAGGTTTAAAAAAATGGATGTCATAAGAAACCACATCCATTCCTGATTCAACGGCAGGAGGAGGGTCAACTTAGTTAGATTGACACTTTCGCAGAGCATCGAAGAAGAGGGAGCAGCAGCAGACCGGCGTGCCCAAGAATATTCAAGTACAAATTACGATGACAAGCAGACAAATACTGATAAAGTGGTCGCCAATGGCAGTGCGTGATGTTTTTCGGTATGAATATTCATATGGTACTAATGTGTCAATCATCGATGAAGTGAAGAGGTCACGTCTCATCGTATGTTTGGTTGCTGGTGTTGCGAAGGAGGTTGTTGGTTTGGAGAAGGAAAGCAAAGAAGGCCTAAGTGGACACCCTTCACATTTATGAATAAAAACAAAATAATACTGTGGTGGAGCTGGTTGTGCGATAATTCAATTCACGACAAGGCATCGGGTTTTGCAAGTGTGGTTTATTCAAACTGATTACGCACGACTTTGTCAATTTTGGTGACATCTACAGGAGGATTCTAAAATCTAGGGACAAACTTTGAGGGGTGGTAGAGCTCATTAAAATAAACAATTTTCGTGTAGGAATGTATAAGTAGGAATGCCGCTTTGAGGCACAAACAGAAACAAATAACATCTTAACGGAAACGTAAAATACTCATTAGCAGCATAATTAACGAGTGATTCTTCACAGAAAATGTTAAAATAGTTTTAGAAATTGCATCCACCTACCATCAGGCTTGCTTGACAAACTTAATGGTAAGATTAGCTGAGATTATTGGCGATAGTTGAAGGCAGCAAAGTGGTGTTCTAGGGATCTGCTGCTCCACCAAAATCGGCATTTGCTCTTGAGATTTCGGTCGTTGTGTATGGTTTTACTAATAGCAAAAAGGCCGACATGTATTTAATGTACGGTGCTGCTAATGGTAACGGCAGAGAATCGCTACAGCCGTATCCTGAAGGATTTTGAAGTAGATGTATGCCGAAGCACAAAATGTTTCACAAATTACATCGGCAGCTATGTGAACATGGTTCATTTACTGCCAGTACTGATGCGTAGGGTAGATTGAGGATTGCGACAAACACATCTGAGAAATCTTCCACTCGTGCATGTGGACAAACCCACCGGCACGAGTACTAAGGTTGTAGCATGTCGTCTACACTGCTGGCCACCGTAAATGTAACACCCTGTAGGAGGCACGCAAATAACATGAAATTTACAGCATGCGTTAGCGGAGGTGAGATATGCAAATGATTAGAATTTCACCGCAGACACACATCACGCATGCCTGTAGGGAAACCTCAATGCTATATTTAAACCTTGGAGATTTCGATTATTTCAAGTTCGGCAATTGCGTTTTTCTTGTGGTTTTTTCAAAAAGCGATCAGTTATGTCTTGATGAAAACAGCGATCAGCTTTGGATCACGTATCGGAGTTCGACAGAGGAAGGATAGAGTGGCCTACCGAGATTGTGGATTATCTTTCAGGGAAATCGGTAGTCGTGTTGGACGAAACCAAACAACTGTAATGCAGATATGTGACTGTTGGATGCAGGAGGGTACGATGGACCGACGTGGTCGATCGCATTCACCTCGGTGTACCACTTCACGTGAGGACAGGCAAATTGTGCGAATGGCACTGACGGGATCGTTCTGTCACATCACGAACCATAGCACAGCATATTGAGTCTGTAAAGCATCAATCAGTGTCTGCGCGTACCATTGGACGCCATTTACAGCAGAGTGGTCTGTCCGCAAGACGTCCATTGCTTGGTCTACCCTTGACGCAGAACCACAGACGTCTCCGCCGTCAATGGTGCGATGAAAGAAGGATGTGGGCCGGCAGAATGGAATGAAGTTTTCTTTACTGACGAGTCACGAATCTGTCTGCAACACCACGATGGTCGGAATCGAGTATAGAGACACCGTGGAGAGAGGATGCTGCACAGCACCGCCACACTGGTCCTGCACCGGGTATTATGGTATGGGGCGTATTGGATATCACTCTCGCACTCCTCTAGTAAGCATTGCCGGTACTTTAAACAGCCAGCTCTACATCTCTGAGGTGTTGGAGCCAGTTGTCCTTCCTTACCTTTAGGGCTTAACCACAGCCATATTTCAACAGGATAATGCGTTGCCACACGTGGCACGCATTGTCGAAAGGTTCTTCATCAATCACCAGATTGAATTGCTTCCCTGGCCAGCTCGCTCTCTGGATCTTTCGCCGATAGAAAACATGTGGTCCATGATTGCTCAACGATGGACCCAGATTACACCCCCAGCTTTGGCAACATGTGGAAGCTTCTTGGTCTGCTGTACCCCAAGAACACATCCAAAGTCTCTTTGAATCAATGCGTGTGGCAGCAGTGATCTCTAACAATGGCGGCTACTCTGGCTACTGATTCTGGCAGGAACCACACTTCACAGAAGTCTATAAATTTAATCATTTGATACTTGGTCAACATGTTACCTACAAAATAAATTTTGTTGTGCTATCTCTTGTCTTTCCTGGTGTTGCATTTACGGTGGCCAGCAGTGTACATGTCTATCAACCGTTTGGAGATTAACTGTTGGACTGTTTACGGATGCAATTTCAAAAACTATTTTAATTTTTTCTGTGCGAAATTACTCGTGAAGTAGGATATTAATGAACATTTTATAAATCCGGTAATGTGTTATTTTTTCTGTTTGTGCATCAGCACGACAATTCCGCCCATATATTCCTAAATAACCATCGTTTGTTTTAATGAGCTCTAAGTTTGTCCCATGAATTTGTCCCTGTATGTCAAAAAATAATGCAATATGTGTAATTCGTGATGACGTGGTGTATGTTTTCAGGAAAATAAGCTTTTGTTTGAAAAAAAAATGACGAAACCCATTTTGAGAACGTCCCGTGTATATTGTCGTACACGCTAGACAAAATATTATTTCTAAGAAACTGGTCTCATCATTCAGTGACAGAACTGAAGCTTTATTTCTCTACCGCACCTCTGAAATGCTGATAATACCTTTATCTCAGATCTAAACATAGAGGGCATATCCAGATAAAAATTAAATATAATCATTAATTTCTTTTCTCATTGAAGATAAAGTCATTTTCAATATAGAAATAAATTTGAATTGGGTTTTTAATTCAGTTGTCACACGCGCACGCAATGCCAGGTATATTTCCAACTTTTTCATCTTAATACTTTTCTTGCCTATTTTCTAATAAGAACAATCAATCTCTTATCATTTTACTTTACTTTGAGAATATTTGCAGTGTCTTCTGACTCTGCCTTAAATTAAAAGCTTTTACTTTACTTTAGTATAATCGTAATGGCAAACTTAAACACAATGTTTTGTTATTAACAAACGTTAAAAAAACGTAGAAATGGCAAGAAAAAAAGCCATTCCTGCTGCTTTTGAAGAATTTACTGATTTTCCTTCTACTTTTTCTGGTCTTGCCCAACATAAATGAAAACTTTTTAAGGAAACAATGAAATTAATTGAATTTAGTAGCTTCTTGTGTACTAAATGAATGGAATTTTTAGGGAGGTAGGGGTCCTGTTACCTATTTAAAAATATTCATTTCGCTCTTTTTAGTGTTTAATCTGTCCTGATTAGATTAATCAATACTTCAATAATTCTTTTAAGTGAATTATTGAATTTTCATATATAAAATTTCTTTTAAAAAATTCATTCAATTTTAATTTGTGTTTTTTATTTTCTCATCCCAGATGGGTGGCTGGAGTATTAGTGGTGACTTTAGTATCAAGGATTGGGACTTCCAGAAGGCGTTAGAGCTGAACAACAACTACTTCGAAGCTGCAAGTTTATTCTCATGGATCATTATGGTAGATTTGAAGAATTCGAGTCGAAATTCTGTGGTAGTGGACCAAAATGAATTGACTTTAAAATCCAGAAGCTACTATCTCAACAAAACCATGGATGACAAGGTTAGAAAGTATAACTAATTCGATTTGTATTCATTTTACCATTTTGAGGAGGTTCGTATTATTTATAGTTAGATTTAATTTGCGTAGACTGAAAAAGAACAATCAAGGTTTTATATTAGGAATGTTTTATAGAGCAGTAAATTATACAGCCGTGCTGTACAGGTGTAAAATAAGACGCTTGAATCGCTACTTTTGTAAAATTATACCATGTTTTTTTTTTTAAAGTCAGCCTAAACTGAAGAATAAGGGCGAGTAAAATTGTGCAATACGTAACAGAAGAGGAATAGAAATAGAAATCTAAATAGAAATTACCAGCGCCTCTTCACACGTGGTATCCACTCCAAGAAGCTCTGAAAACTACGTTTTCCCACAGACAGACAAGCTAGTTAGATCAACTAAAATGACTCAACCATCACTGCATTTACTCGAATGTAAGCCACATTATTTTTTCAGTGTTAATGTTGCTGAAAATCGGGTGTGGGTTAAAATCGAAAGCAAAATATTTATTGAAGAGAAAGGGATTGAATTTCTACCCTTTCAAAAGGAAAATAGTAACCCTCCATCCTGGCCTCTTGCATTGATTATTTATCGTATTCGCATTCTCCGGTATTCAGTCTATTCTAAACATCGTTGTCTGCTCGTATTAAAGGGGGGGGGGATTGTATACACTTTTTTTTAATCATTTAAACATAAAAAATATCGGTAATAGCATCAAGAGGAGTTCACTATGACGCAAGTATGTGAAGGGAAGAAATTTTCTAAGCAGGAAAAAAACGGAAACAGAGCAACGGTCACTGAAAATTTGACATGGATGAAATAAAATGTATGTCGATGGCGTAAACTAAATTATATATCTTTTGCTTTCAAGTGTTCAACAGTCTTTAATCATCTTTTACGTTCGTCTAAAATATATTCCTTAAAAAAAATGTTGCATAACAAATACATTGGATGGCATGGAAGACGACACCGTGTGGGAAAATGGTTACGCCGCCACCAATTCAGAAGTTTACTGCGACAATGAAAGTGAGGAATCGTTTTCTAAACATGACACTGACATTTAGAGTAATTATAGGTTCAGGTATGTGTAGCGGTATCTTCTTAAGCCAGCAATGGCCTCCAGACTGGGGTGATCACTTTTGTGTAGAGGTATGTTACGCGCCTTTGGTACTGAGCGTCACGGGTTCTAGCCACTGGAAATAATATTGCCCCAAATGTATTTAATACTTGTTAATTAATTATAAACTTCTAACTATTTATCATTGAAACTTTTATTTTATCTCTGAAGTATCGGATACTCATAAACCTTTTACAATTTTTTTTTTATTTTTTCTCAAAAACGTGTAAAAAATCCGTGGTATGACTTAGAATCGATGACAACATTTTTTTAGAAAAACATTTTGAGACTCTGAAAGACTCTGAGGAAACATTTTGAGACTCTGATGCTTAGAAACGATGGTAGCTTAGATTCGAATAAATACGGTATATCGATGAGTGTAGCAATCCATTTTCCCTTATAGCAGTCCCTTTTGAGTTAACTGAGTGTTCAAATGTAAAAGGAAATCTCCTCTCTTCACAATAGAAGTGTAGTGACAGAAAACAAGTTGACAGGCACAAAGTTGTCTCGTTAGAAACCAGCCCTTTTAGGCGGATTATTGAAAAGTAATGTAAAAATTGGATTTTTTTCTTACAACTCGAATTTTTCTCTTGTAATTTAATTATTAAGGAGATTTATTCCTATATATCCCTCTATTACCAGATGTCTCAAAAGTAACCAGTGATTTGAAAATCAATTAAAAAGAACGGTAGGTGATAGATATGTAGTGTTTGCTACATTCTGCTTTGGTAATCAGGGAAATTACTCTCACCAAATTTCAAAATGTAATGAAATTTAGCAATTAATAAAACCAAATTTTCCTGGACCATTTTATAAAATTTTTTATTTTAAATAATATAAAAATAAGCAGATTAATTTTTTTTTCTTCAGAAATCATATAAGTAGTTCTTTTAAATACTGGGAAGTACCAGAAATATCTCTCTACGAAACTATTCAGAATTTTCAAACGTATCAAAAAGATTTAACTATTTTTTTCGGAAGTCCTCCGAACACAACTACCAATTCTAAAAGAAAAACTGCATTTTTCTTACATAATCAACCAATGAGACCTCATGGACATACCTCCTCCATACTCCTTCCATACCCCTCCCTTTTCTCCAGAGTTTCCAAAGAAACGAAGGGAAAACGACATGTAGAACGGCAAAAAAGGAGTTTCATGTTTCTTTCCAAATTTGCGACGCGAATTCTAATTACTCTTAAAAAAATTACTTTAAAATTTTTAAATCATATGTATTTAAGGAGGATAAGAAAAACTTCTCCCTGGCTTTGCTTTCTAGAATGAATAACTAATAATATTAGAACTCCATAGACAATTCCGTGAATTCAAGGTAACATGACGACGGAGCAATTAAGGAGGATTTTTTTGTTAAAGAAAAAGACCCCAAACCACTACTTTTTTGTGACAGTAAAAATCTCAAATTGAATACAAGTTTGTGTATGTGATTATTGGACGCATACCTGAAGAGTCCAAAACATTATAACCACCTCCTTAATGGGTGACTACCAATAACGGGTTGCGCCACCTTTGGCCTGCAACCCGCTTAGGCAAGGATACTACAAGTTCTTGTTAGATGACTGGAGACAGATTGTATCAAATATTTAAATATCGGTTACGCAAAGTTGAGATATTCCTATATGGTGATGTTTGATGTCAGAACTGCATTTCATTGCAAACCCAAATGTACTGTTTTGGATTAATATCTAGCCAGTTGAGTGGCCTGGACATAAATTTCAATTCATTCTCTGGCTTCTTGTAACACTCTAAAACAATTCGAGCCTTGTGACTTAGGCTGTTGTTTTGCTGGAAGATTTCATTTTCAGTTGGGAAGACAGACTTCACGTAAGAGTGCTACTAATCCCCAGTTATGTTCAGTTAGTCCACAGCTTTCATGGTCTACTCTACCTGAACTAAAGATCCCAGAGCCGCAAATGAGAACGTCCCCGAAAGCATAATATTTCCACCACCAGCCTGTATAGGAAGCGTTGTACATGGGAGGAGCAAATGTTCGCTTGGAAGCTCTTTCACCCCAATACGACCATCAACGTGATGAATGAGAAATCATGATGCATCCGACCAGGTAACTATCTTCCACTTATCTATGGTCCAGTCTCCATTTTACCGGGTCCGTCATAGGCATAGTCAACAATGGCGTTTGGTCAACAGAGCCACACATCAAGCTCCAATAGCCCTCTTATTGCTTTAGAACACGACATTAATAAACACTAACTTAATCCCCGGGAGATCTAACGTATTTATATTCTTATTTTATATTGGCGGCTATTTTTTTAGTTTACTAGTCAAGTTTTGTGTTCCAGGTATTTCATTACAGTATTCAAATAAGTTATGATTTAATGAAAGCTTTATCTTTGAGATAATTTGATTCTAAAAATTTTTTAAGTGTAAGCAGCACCTTTTTTGTTGAGGTTTTTAATAAACTCCGGTTTCTCATTTTTAGATCATAAGCGCTTATTTGGCGTATATGACAAAAGTTGGGGTCCTTCTTGGCGGAGAAGAATATGCTACGCGTCTGCAGATGCAAGACATCATAGAGTTTGAAATGAAACTTGCTGAGGTAAGTACATATGATATTGTTAACAATGAAAAAAGCAGTTATAAAATTGGTTAAGGATATATATAACTTTCAAGCATTTTAAAATCATGTGAAAAGTCAACGATTCACAATAGTTTGATTTATACGTTTTAAGTTAAATTAAGGAAAGAAAAATTAAGTCATATGTATGCATGTGTATTTTTATTTCTTATAAGGTCAGATATTTATCAGTGCTCTACAGCAGGGGTGTCAACCTCGCGGCTTGCAAATAGTATTTTGCGGTCCAGTCAATATAAAACACACAATAACATATGATAAAATATAACAGAATTTCTCCCGAAATAGGAAGGATAGTAGCAGTAAAGAGATGTTAAGTGTCAGGACGTACATATGAAACTTTTTGTTTTGTTATATACGTTTAGTATGATGTATTGTTCGAAATAATCCTACATTTCTATTAATGTTGATTTTCTTTGCGGCCCACCTTAAGTTAAACCTTGTTTATTTGTTCCAAATCAACCCTTAAGTTTTACACCCATGCTCTACAGCAATGTGTTCCAACATACCATTCAAATAAAGCTTAAGGCTTATACTAAAAAATATTTTTGGGATTAATTTGATATCGGAGTGCTAAGCGCCAAGCAAAGCTTGTTGTCAAGTTATATGGAATCCAAGATGGCGATTTAGCTGTAACAAATAGTCAGGAAAATAATTTTAAGAGAGAAACTGCTTTGAAATATATTTCAAATAAAGCATATATTGAAAATAATCAACATCAATCAATGATTAATATCAATAGAAAAAATAATGATGTATAATAATAATTATATTATGTGTAAATAAAAAGATAATCATTTAATATAATATAATAATAATCATACGATATAATAAAATAATAATTATTATATATAATTATTGGATTAGATAATTGTATTATACATAAAATAATTGTATAATATATATTTTAAAGTTAATCAATATTGAATATCAATTAATAATTGCTGATAACTTATAATACTCCAAAAATTGCAAGTTCCTTTAATGAGTTTCATTAAACACAAAGAGCCTTTAAAAATACATTATTTAAAAGTAAAATGAAGTGAAAATTCGCAATTTGCAGCAATAATTAAAAGCACGGCCCTCATATTATTTTTAAAAATATCCTGATACTCAACAATAGTAGAAATATCTGTATTCGAAAACAGCACAAAATACAACAGAAGATGAAGTAGAAGCTTGAAGAATAATTGCAATGGAAATGGTTAAATTTTGAGAGAAATCCAGTTAAAATAGTCTAAAATTAATATAGTTATAGTTACAGAGGTAAAAAAATAATAAATAATAGCTATAATATACGTCCTCTGTATGTGGCAACCACATTGACACACGATAAAAATCTCAAGGCAACTATATTGTAGTGTGTGTGTGTGTGTGTGTGTGTGTGTGTGTGTGTGTGTGTGTGTGTGTGTTCGCCTATATTAGCGAACATAAACATCTATTTTGGAACATAGTACTTCAATATTAAATTAGCACCATGTTTTTTAAATTTATTATTACTCTTTTTGTAAAAAAATAATAGTTCAGCAAATGAAGAGATCATTGCGGTGTATTTTCAATAGGAATATTTCAGAAAATGAAACGTTTTATTTTAATTTAAAAAAATTTCTCACAAATTTATAGTAATAAAACTACGTAAATTTACCATAATCTCCTAAGGAAAAAATGCTTTTTATAAAAAAGTTCTATTTTTTTTCCTTATGTCCCTCGTACAGTCAGTTTTCTAATTGTTATTATAATTAAAGTTTTCCTTGCAATTTATATTTATCAATACTATCATAATTTATATTTGACAATACTATCATGTAATTTACTTTAATCTATACTACCATAAATACATTAGAGCGGAGCTGTAGACTTTTTATCTCATTCGACTAACAACTTAATATAACTCCGACTACATAATTCCTTCAGCAAAAGTGTACATTTAATTCCTATGGTATGATTGTCCAAGATTATATACTTTTTTGTTGATATTATTCCATATTTTCCCAAAAAACTTTTATATAAGCTTAATACTACTTAAATATACTGCTTACAATAAAGCAGATTTGTATATAAAAATATAATGGCTTCTCCCTTTTATTCAATAACTAAATTGTGCTTTATTTACATTACTAAAATAGTTTAAATAATAATTCATTTTTATCTATTGTGCTCAAATCATGTATATATTTATAGCACTGTATTTATTCTGTCTCTGACTTGCATTCTTCAATTATACGAGGGGAATCCAGAAAATAAGTTTCCAATTAGAAATGAACCAAAACCAAATATATTTAACTGGAAAGATTTATTGGAACACACAGAAACAGTAATCTTTCAGATACACTTCTTAAAGTAACAATATCTCAAGAAATGTAACATTTATTATACTGTAGTATCACATTTTGTATTCAAGCGTCGAAGTTCGCCGATAGTGTATGACAGCCATCTGTACGCAATTCATTACTGGGAAATTGCTGAATGAGGAATAATTTCTCCGAAAGCACGAGAAGATAGAAATCATTAAGAATAAGATCGGTATTATTGGAGAAGTGGTAAAATACAAACTTAGTGGAGTTTTCACTGTAGATGTTTTGAACCTCCGCCATATGTAGGATAGTGTTGTCTTATACAACTCCAGCAAACCTGCTTGGTATTCTGAATGACTGGTCGGAATTTTTGATGCGTTACAAAATAATGGTTAAAAATTATCGAACTTCTTCCCACAGACGGCGAGTGAAGAAATGATAAGTCGACCACTTCGATCTCTACAACGAAATTTCTTCAAGGTATCGATAAGTATAAAATGGCGCACAAAATGGAGATGCCAAGAATCTACCCAAAATACGCAGTTGTCGTTGTGAATGTAGCGCCTGCCATCTTGATTTCTTTTTAGAAAGTTGAGCATACATCACATTTGGCTATGAGCTGCAATATAATTCAATAAAGGGAGAGGGGTGCATATTAGTTCAATATAAACTACCAACAATTACTCATCATTGATTTTTTTCCTCAGCCAAATAAATACTTAAGCATTTAAGATTTTCCTTTAGCCACAGATGGACTTTTACACAAACACAAGTTTGATGATAAATAGTTACTTGTCGACTGAGAATTTTGGCGAATAAGAACGTTTCTCATTTGTCGATTACAAAAAGGCTTAACGATGTGAAAAATTCAGTTTTAGTAGTTACACAGGTAAAGTTATTAATGATTACGATTTAGAGTACAATGCGTTTTTGATATTTATTTATAATTTTGTTGTAAGACGCTCTAGATAAGAGAAATTATCCTCTTATTTTTGAGTAGTACACCTAAGCTGGCACCCCTCTTTCCATGTAACTACCCCTCGCCAACTCGAGGACTTTGTGCACTGGTTTATTTGAGGTATTAACCCTTTCTACACTGTGGGTTCAAAGTATTAGGGCTCAAACCCTGACACGTTTATGAATTCTTGACTGTAACACATGCTACCACGGTCTCAAAAACTAGAAATTGAACAGTAGCTTATATTTTTCGAGATATATTATATGAATGCTTTATTCAGATGACATACTTCATTGTTGAAACAATACTCCACAAACTTGTGAAAATTCATTTTATAACAATTTATTTAAGATAGAAAACTGAGAAAATCAATTACGTAAAAAAACTTACACTCGTCCTTGTGAATTTGAGAGATACTGAGAGACTAAATGGATAATTTTTCAGGTAACAATGCAGACCATGACTGGCTCAGAGGAATATATTTCTGACCACCTCTTAAAGGCTTGAGCACAATGCCTCCAATTATTGTGTGCTGTTGCCTCTGCTGGCGGACAGTAACTTTTTTGTACATCATGTTGTGGTCTATTCGCTCTTCATCGGGAACCAAAATCTAATACAATAAAGAAATATCAAAGATTTTAGTGAAATTCCATCATAACAAAGTGTAATTTATCAGTATCCAACTTAGGCATTAATTTCAAGTAATTATTCTTAAAACAGAGATGAATCACGAAAAGTAGAACACAAATACATTCAAGATGATTCTCTCAGATCGACAAACCTGCAGAGTGTGCAGGGGGTACACATACTACTCGGAATCACATAGGAATGCAGGGTCACAAATGCCGTAGTTTCAAGCTGTGGGCAAAGAAGCTAGTTGTAAAGAAGGTATCAACACATTAACTATCATAACGCCTACATATGGGCTTTGCAAAACCCTCATCCTACGCAATCATGCAGTTCAAATAACGTTTCTCGCTGGAAATTCTTGACTGGCATTTCAAGACTACCTCATTGATACTTGATAGTCCTTGACGGTATATCTAATCTTCTTGCAATAAGTCCTGCTTGAATTTTTGACAGCATGCCTTCCGTCACCCGCCAATCCACTGGAACGTGCATGATGGGTCTTGTGACGTCGTGGAACCTGGTAGCGTATTGGGATGCCAGGCTAATCATATTAATAAAACTTTTATTTAGATCAAAACATTGAGTTATTGCATTTTTCATTTAGAAGATCAATGGGAATAGAAAAATCAATTAAAGGCCTGTTCTATTCAGCCAGTTCTATTTAGCCAGCTAGTTGCATAGTAGTGTCCACCGCGCTCATCTGTTCGTCGGATACTGTCTCAGAGTCGATCCTGATGTCTGTCTCGAGAGCCCCTCACGAGTTTCTGAATACTGTCACAGGGTCGGTCGAGGAGTCCTCTCGGGAGTCGATCATGCTTCTTCCGTCCGTCGGATCTATCTCAGGAGCCGATCAGGAGGCTTTTCTAGATCCTAGATCTCCCGTGTCAGGTGGTGGTGGCAGTGGAGGTCGTGATCGTGGAGCCGACTGGGAGGCCATCTCTTTCTGGGTCGACCTCTTTAACCTAGGAGATCCTCCACGCCTCATCAACCCCTACTGCAGGCCTCAAGGATTTGCACCCTGTACCTCGGTCTTGCAAGTCCACCATCTGGGAAAGGATAACAAAGGCCTGCACTCAAAGGCTGCTGGCGACAAGGGCTTGTTGACGACTGGTACTCGAACCATCCTGCCGCCTTTTCTCTTTGATGCCACCACCGCCACTCTCCTGCCGAGGCGCCAGCCTTCAAGACGGGATAATCACCGCCTATGGACGAAAAATAATGCAGTGATGCCCAGCCCAGTGTTTTACCAGTCACACTGGCGCCGACAGTCCAGCTGTCCGACAAAGCACACGACACAATCCACGTGCACCAGCCGTGGAGCGAACATGAAGGAAGGATTTCTTCTTGTGACTACAGTCTCTTCCACATTAAGGAATCTTACGTTCAAAGACAGCGGTATAGATCGAGGTAATTACACCCATTGGTCTGTTAGATCACTGAAACTATCAGTATGGACTCTTTGCTGGGGCCACATGTAGAGTTGTGTGGCCGAGAGACTCTTTACTTCAGTTGATGAGGTCAATGCCTAGAATATCTGGTTGCCATGGGAGGATACGTGAGCACAGGAAACTTCCAGAACAAAATTATCTCCGTAGTTTGCTCAGACCAGTCAGATAAATTCTGGTCGTGATTTCGAGCTTCTGTTGTAATACAACCTTTCCATAAAATGCTATCCCATGAACGTGTTGCTGCTTCTGCTCTTTTTCTCTGCTCATTTGCACCACAGGTCGTAAATGCGGCATTTGCGACACTGCATTCCTATGTGATTCCCAGTCGTCTATGTACATCTACATACCCCAAGTCATTTGCCTGGCAGTGAATCACCTGTGGCATACAAAGAGAGTTTTCAAAATATGCATAGTCTAGTCATGTTATTTCTAGGCCTTTTCTATAGGCTCAAAGATGGCTATTGCCATGTCGGAACGTAAGGCCCTTTCACACGAGTCAATTTGTACCATATACAATATAAGGAGAATGAGTTGTGTAGTTCTTGAATACAACTGCCTGGGTCCCCTTCACACGAGGTGAAGGTGCTGCCTCTGCTTGTGCTCTAAAACTATGTTCTTCTCCCACTAGCGATTCTACCTAAAAGCATAGTAAGAAGCTTCGTTCTTTATATGAACTAACTTGTTCTTCACATTAAAGATACTGATGGTCAGGACATAGTTTTGAAAAGATATCGTTTCGGTCCCTTCACACGAAGCCAAATGGTCCTCTTCATGCTTCATGTGATCCAATCCAAGCTCCTTCACATGATATTCGTGCAGCAAAATGGCGAAAGTGCTTTACTTGATTCAATACAACGAGATCGATTGTGAACTTCACTACGGCTTGAAACTTTAGTTCCTTTCTCCACATTAAAGGAGTGCATAGAGTACAATGAAATTCACTGTGAAAACCGGTTTATGACCACGAGTTATTTTCGACAATGTTCAAGTGGAGTCGAGAATTTCAATTCGATTTTATCAAAACCACATAGTATAGAGTTCAGAGCTTAATTTTTTTCAAAATCTTATAATAAAATGAAAATTTTGAATACATAAGAAATGTGATAGATGTTAC
>BMAO01021936.1:0-19035 GCA_019973975.1 Trichonephila clavata
AATAGCCTCCTCAGACACCTGCTGTCTTATATACGCATCGCATAAAGCTGGTTGGTTGAATACCTCCATTATTTGCATACGACTTGCTCTATACCAGTTTTACGGTTCTTCAGTGTATTGTAATAATTGGCTTATATATGAATACAGTAAAAGTTTACCATTTATCTAATAATTAAAATGCATTTATGCATTGTGTGTGTGTGTAGACCAGGGGGTTCTTAACCCCGTGCCAACGAAACTATTCTTGTGCCCCGCGACTGTCCACTATATACTATATTAATATCAATTAATGGATAATATGAAATGCCAAAAATCGCATTAAATGTAACAATTTTGAATTTTTTGTTACTTTTTTAGATGGCGTTTATGATGCTTATGATTTCAATAAAATAAAGAAATATTAAGAATCGTAATACTTGTTTAACTGCGCCTGCAAAACAATGTCCTGTTTGTCAGAAGTGCCCAGACGAGGAATAAGGTTAAGAACCCCTGGTTTATACTGTTAATTAATGAAACTGATTTATTAAAGTATTCAATACAATTTACTGTACGATATTTGTATTATTTTATATCAAAAGAAATTCAAAACAAATTGCCTTTAGTAAAAGCATGAATAATGAAAAGAACGTATATACTTACTAATGATTATTTTCTGTAGGGTATTGCGGGTACGGATGTAGCGAAAGAAGCCTCCGATATCATTTTGACGGACGACAACTTCACGAGCATCGTGAAAGCTGTGATGTGGGGGAGGAACGTTTATGACAGCATCGCCAAGTTCCTTCAGTTCCAGCTCACAGTGAATGTAGTAGCAGTTATCGTTGCCTTCGTTGGAGCCTGTGCGATCGAAGTAAACTTTCTTTCTCTCAAACACACCGTTTTCTCTACATTTTCTTTCTAAATGCTATAGTTTTTGCCATTTATAAGGCATTCAGGTGATATTTATTAACGTTATTCTAGATTCTTATTTCATTCAAAGCTATTCACGCATTGAGAGAATTATTTCTCTTTTAGATGGTAACTGCTAAAGGTTATATCGCTCATTTGAAATCTAGAAAGTCATGATCTTATGGGAGAAAAACAATGTCATTTTCTGAAATAAAATTCTCTTTATAAAAATTTGTGATGATTTTTCTCATTACAAAAAAAAAATTGAGTAAAAAAAAAGGGAAAAAAACGAAATTTAAAAAATTGCTTCAAGGAAAATTCTTGATTAGTTGAAATTTAGAAACAATCGGTGGACAGAAAATTTACTTGTCATTCTCAATCGTAATTATAACTGAACAACTCCCTTAAAGTCCGCTTATTGAAATGATTCAATCATCACAACAGTTAATAAAATGTTTGTAACTTTGTATTTATATATATTATCACGTTTTTCTAGTTAATAAAAATTTAGGTGACTCTTAATTCTCTTTTCTGTTAAGGCTTTTTTATATAAGAGTCCTTGAACTAAGTATAAAACACATTTTTAAATAGAAAAATTTTTCAATTTTCTTTAGCCCCTTCCTTCTCGCTCCCGTCAAATTCATGGGGTGAAATTTCCCCTTCTATTTTTTCGCACCCGTGATATTTCCGGGCTGGAATGTTCAAAAGTAACGCGCTAAAAATTAAAACTGTCTATTTCTTATGCCCGCAATCATGCTTATTTCTCACCATATCGCAGTACCAGAGAAATAGTTATTTTAATTTCAACTAGATGTAAGCACAATCAAACATATATATTAGGGATATGTTTTTGTAACCTTAGCTCAGTTACTTAGTTTCGCTCTTCGTGAATACATGTGCGCGCTGCGTTCTGTGATAAAACCTATATACTTTTTAATATTGTATACATTATGAAGTTATTCAGGAAGTGAATCGGATTCTACTTTAAGCATAAATGGATCTGAAAGGGATTCTGAAATAACTGATTGTTTTGAAAGTCGGGTTAGTGAAACTGAGAACAGTGATGATGGATCTGAACTGTTACCTGTGATGTTGGCTTTTACATCTCATGCTTTGAAATTTACAAGAAAAAATTACCAATGTGTATTTTCTTCATGCATAAGTGTAATAAAATTCTCCTTTAATGTTTAAAACACGTGTTTTTTAAATTTTTTTCTCTTTGCTAAAAAACCAACGTTCAATCATAATAACCCTAAATGTTGACTTTTTACAAAAAAAAATTGTATTTCAAGCTAAAAATTTACTCAAAATTCAAAAATAAGTACACATATTGCATATACACTTAGTTTTAAATAATTTTCTTGAATAAAAAATAGGCACTTTTATGACCGGTTTCTTCAAAATTATGCGGCCATTAAAGGGTTAAAATGCGGATTGTTGCAATCCGTTCATCTGTTAATAACATTTCCTTTATTTAAAAAAAAATGCATTTTATATCAGGAAAGAAGTGAATCAACTCAAAATATAATATTGATGATGACGCATTTTTCTATGTTATAAAAATGTTTAAATTTTAGGCTTTATTCTTTAATATTACAAGTGTTAATTTTTCGTGTTCCAGGACAGCCCTCTGAAGGCTGTTCAGATGCTATGGGTGAATCTCATCATGGACACCCTAGCGTCTCTCGCTCTAGCCACCGAGATGCCTACCTCCCAGCTCCTGCTGAGGAAGCCTTACGGCAGGACGAAACCCCTCATCTCCAGGACCATGATGAAGAACATCCTTGGACACGCCATCTATCAGCTGACCATCATCTTTACACTACTCTTCATCGGTGAATATCTTGAAGGCTTTTTTCTCCCTATCTCTCTGTTTTTCCTTTTTCTGTTCTCTGTGTATTGAACCGATCAATTCATTTGATTGAAAACCACTTATGAAATTTCTTAAATGTCTGCCATCTTTATTTGTAGAAAATACCTTTCGTTTCAAATTACTAGAATATTTAGCATAAATGGCAATATATGGGCTTAATTTGGAATACAACTCGAAACAAGTGTGAATCTAGTGTTAATGGAGAGTTCTTTAGCTATCTACTGTTATTGAACAAAGTAAAGTGATACTCGTCACGAGGCAGGATCGTGATATCACGACCCTGCCTCAACTTTCTTGAGGGAGGTGTCTTTGATCTCTGGATTCTATCGATAGATTCAAGATTCATACATAAATACAACAAAAAAAAATATCTTCGTCTAGCTCCAAAAGAGTGAATGTCTTTTCGTCAACCTCCAAAAAGGAGTCAGCAGTCTTGAAACTCATCGTGCAGTTCTTTGTGAATAATTTTCCTTACACCACCGTAACTAAGATCAGTCTCATTGATAATCATTTGGATGATTTCTCTTCAGTCCAATTTCAATGGGCACCGCCCGTGAGTGATGGTCTTCGATCGTCCGTGAAAGACATATGGCTAGTTTGGAAATTCCTTTTCCATCTCACGATAGTGTCATTCATGAACTATCATTTCCCTTAACAGGGGATTTACCGAGTACTCTGACCTTTCAAATAAAGAAACTTAATCATATTGTGAAGCTCTGTTTTCTATATTCTGAAGGTTACATTAATCTAAGGGTTTCAGAAACGAAAAAATTGAGATTAATAGCTGTAATTTCCTACATTACGGATTAAGATATAATTTTTTCGAATTAGTTAAAAATTAACGATACCCCTAAGTATATAGTTTAACATTCTTATATGTGGCCTGTACAAATATACAAGTTTTCAAATTTCATTCACTACCGTACATCTCCGCACCAGCACGGAACTTGATTCATCATGTGCTTGCATTTGGATGGACTGTTCACTTCATTTTTCTTCCTAATGATCTTCTGGCCAACATGTCCACATGAAATCTCTCATTTTCTTTTCCGTTACCCTCTTCTATAGACAAAAATTTCAACTAACTTTATTTCTAAAATGTTCTAAGTCAATATTTGAAAAATAAGGACATTTATACGAAATTTCGCAAGAAATATAATGTTCATTCTCTGTTAACTATTCTTTTAACATATTTTGGCTATAAGTAAAATAAGTTATTTATATTTAAAGAAACATAATGAAGCAATGGATTATATTTTTTCATCCCAATTAAAAACATTTTAAGTATTCTTCCATCTAAGATTTCAAACAATACGATTAACTTTCCCTGATCTTTACTCACATAAAATATTTTAGGAGATATGGTACAATTTACACAAAATTTTGTAATTTAATGATTTTCATAATTTTTTTCGTTGCCACCTATGTGCATGTATGATGAAAAAAAGATTTTGTGCTCAAAATTTCATAAAAAGTTAACCATTTAACTTTTAAGGGAAAAAACTTGACTTTTGAAGTGATTTTAAAATGTTACTCCTCCTACAAAAATTTTAAAGGGCATGTTTGAAATTTTATTTACAAGTACGTCAAACTATGTATAACAAAATTTGGTTTGGGTTTTGCGATAACATGATTGGTATTTGTACAACACTTCTTTTTATGAATGCTTATTGAAAATTCCTCAAGAATATGTAAATTCTAAATTCAATTATTTTTGAAAAAAATAAGTATTGCTGACTGAAAAATGCATACCAATTTTTATTCCATGTACTATTAGCAACAAGTGAAAAAAATCTCCAACTATTAGGCACAATAGGAAAAAAAGCCTTAGCATTTTAAATGAAGACGAACTAGTCATTTTATCTTTCCGAGATAATTCAGTTTAAAGTTTTGATTTGCCATTGGGGTGTGAATAAAAACAAATGTAAAAGTTATCACAATTCTGCGTTTTTTAAACTCATAGCTTTCAAATTTTGTAAGTTTGTAGAAAAGTACATAAAAAATAATTTAGACTAAAAAATTAGATTTGAACTTTTGACCGATTTTTGTCAATTAAATCGTACTGTATCCCCTTAAAATACAAGAAACGGATAAAAAATTATCGGCATATTATGATTTCAATATATTTTACCGCTACAAATACTAATAAATATTGTTTAATTCATCATTCATTGACCCTAATCATGCAGACACTGCTATACATGTTTTTCCTGCAGGACACCGCATCTTCGACATCGACTCGGGCATGTACGCGCCCTTGCATTCTCCACCTACGCAGCACTTCACTATCATCTTCAATACGTTCGTTATGATGACCCTCTTCAACGAGATCAACGCCCGAAAAATCCACGGTGAGAGGAACATCTTCGAGGGCCTTCTCACAAACCCCGTCTTTTATAGCATTCTCATAATCACTGCCGCCTCACAGGTACGCTCTTCCTCCTTTATTGTGTAATTTACAAATCATCTTGTCTTAATAAGCAACAGATGCAATACAATTTCCTCTTTTACTGTTAAATGCAGAGTACAGTTGACCTGCTACCACATCGAAGAAAAATCAATGGTTTCCTCGAAATTTGGTGTTTTTTTTATCATATTATTTTTAGTAAAAATATAAATTATAGTTTAAAAAACTAAAAAACACCCTTTTATAGTTAATCGAACTAAGTTGTAACTTAATTTTTAGTCTCCAAATCTAGCAATGGGATCTGAAATTAGTCGCCAGATGCGGGATAGGTTCTGAAAATGGGACATCGTTAATCCTGATGATCCTGATCAGGACAATGGAACAAAATTATTAAATTACTGCACAAGTGAGGACATTGGTCCTGGACAAGTGAGCAAAATTTTGAATTAATCTGACCTTTTAAAGTGGGTAAAAATTTAGCTCAAAGATTCCGTTACATACAAGTGAAGCTTATAAAAGGGTGTTAAAAGAATATTAACCATTTGAGCACCGTGTAACCACTAGTGGATACATACTACGTTTCGGACAAAACCCATTGTAACTTCATGTAGATACATGGACTTAATTCATGAGACGTCATAGTTCACATCCTAACTGCAATTACGTGAATCAGCCAATTAGCCAATCAGTTCACTAATTCATGTGACGTTACAGTCACGTGATAAATGCAATCATGTATTTCCATCCATTCAGTTTTTGCGTTTCGCTGCTGTCAACTTTTACTTTTTTTAGAAATTTTCTTTTAAATGGTACATATTTGTCAACTATAATAATGCACATAAGTAAACAAAATGTAAACAACAAAATTACACGCATAATATAAGAAAATAATTTTTTTAATTTTAAAAACTTTTTAAAGAATCTTTATATTTGAACATCTTTTTCAAGTTATCAAATTCGAAATTTTATCTAAATTTTACAAGTAGAATAACAATTACAAGTCTAAGGTCAAATTTGAACTCAATGGAGAACACGTAATTGCACTTATCATGTTGCCATCATGAATTTAGTCCGTTTTATGTAAATGTTAGGAAGACTTCTGTTGAGGAAAAAATAATTTATCAAGATATTAATAAAATCTATTATATACTATTAACATGCGTCAAAATTTGTTATAGTGGTTTATTATAATTTAACATAATTTTTCTAATCTTCTACTTTCATTTTACGTAATAAATTTGCGATTTTCAGGTATCATAATCTGATTTTCGAAAAGATGTCCTGTTGTTTGTACTTCTTGTATGGCAGGAAAAAGGGCTTTTAGGAAAAAGTACTGAATAAGAAAATACTTAATGTGATCATTTTCTGATCTTGTCATCGACGATCTTCTTTAAATGTTATAGGTGGTGATTGTCCAGTTCGGGGGACGGGCATTTTCAACAGCTCCTCTCTCACTGGACCAATGGCTGTGGTGCTTATTTTTCGGTGCCGGGGTACTGGTGTGGGGCCAGTGCATCACGACCATCCCCACGAAGAAGATCCCCAAGACGTTCACGTGGGGTTCGGGCAACCCAGAAGACCTGGACGCAGGTGGCTCCCTGGTGGAAGACACCTCCAGAGGATCCATATCTCAGGAAGTGAAACGGACAGGACAGATCCTCTGGATCAGAGGACTAACGCGTCTACAAACTCAGGTACGTGCAACGACCTTCAGCACCCGACCTTTATATATTTGCTTTATAGTGTTTTCCTTCTTCTCTCATGGTGATACTTTTGTCTTGACATTTGCTACTAATAGTGCAGAATAGGTTGCATTGCGGCGAGACTTTAAAATTGCACATCTTAGCTCTCAGACTGCATGAGTTTTCTACTATCGAGTCTTCAGTTTAGTGCATAACTTTTTTCATAATTTTACAAATGTTTAGATATCAAAGTCGCATAGTTTTTTTTTTATAAAGAACTATGTGAAGGAATTTTACTGTAAAAAAATAAAGAAAATTGAATTCTAGAAAAATTATTCTTGATAATGTTTGGCTTAAATGTATTCAGAATTTACTTATCAGCGATCAATATTTCGAATGAATACCAACTTTCTGATCTGACAGCATAAAACTAAAAATTTCAATGTGTTAAAGAAGCAATGAGATGCATCAAAATTATACCTTATGATATTGCTTGTAAATTTCTACAGTGTTTTTGGCTGAATAAGGAAAATTTAAATTTCAAATAAGATAATGCAATGTTAAAAAAGTTGGTGGTGTATTTTTATATCTATGACTTATTTGCATCAATATTTTATTAGATTATATGTTAAGTGTATGAAATTTATAAATTTGATGATATTTTTACAAATTCGATTCATAACAGTTTATTAGAAAATTTGTGAAACTAAATGATCAATTTTATTATTACAATTAACATTTATAAATTTAAAAACAAAATAGAAATGTTTTGTTTGCATATTGTTTTTAAAAATGTTTATAAATATATTATATATTTGTGTATTTGTATATATATTGATTATAATATTTCATACCTATTAATATATAATGATTTTAAAATTTATTAAGCATGTGTGTGTAAAATTCATACCAAAACTGTTTCAAAAAATTGTTGTAATAAATATACTAACACAAAAAGATTAAGAATTTTCCAAATTGTGTGTATTTTGCTTGTAATTTATTTCACATTTATTTAGTTCTTAAAATATTTATACTTTAAGGAATGTATGTAGACGTATTCAATTACATAACCTGTGATTATGATTTTAGAGTTCTAACAAATTAAATACCCCCGCTTAAATTACTTTATAAAAGACTAAAACCGGTACCTTCTCATTCAATTCTGAACATGCGCAATAGCTTCCTCATTTAATGCGTTCTTTTATTCTGCATGTCCAAAGCGTTGCCTTTTTATACTTATCGATTAGCAAGAAATTAATGCTTGTGCTTTAGATTTAATGAGAAATTTAACCGATAAATAAAAATAGGATTGATTTCAAAGGCTAGTTTTAGTTATAATTGCCCTGCTAACTACTTTCTGGGCTTGAAATATAGAATTTTTTTAGACATTAATTAGCTTCTTGCCTGATTTGAATAGAATTGCACGACAAATGCGCTTTCAAAATTCTTTGCTAAAATTACAGATTGCGAAACAAATCAAGGAAATTGGAAGTTGGCTCACAAACATTGCGGAATCGATCCATAGTCAGTATGATTTTCCTTTTTATTCATTAAAAATATCTTCGAAAGTTGAACTCGGAATAGTTTACATGTCCAACTCGACAGAGGTTCGTGACTCTTCAAAAGAATTCGGAAAAAAGGGCGTTTTTAAAAAATTAATCTTTTAATTAATGCGACAAAACCTATCCAGAGAAATTTATTAAATTGTCGAATAAATCACATCTGGGATGTTTATGCTTTAAAGTTTTTTTTTATGAATACTATTGCTAGGAACCCATTTATACTCGAATAGATTGAGAATAAAATCATTTTTTTAGATAGGGAAATGTTATCATTTTTTCCGAACAAATTTTGATCAAAATGTGATATATATCAATAGGAAAGACACATGTATTAAGTAGAAGTAGATTAACTATATAATTTGTAGAGATAATACTTTTTCTAGATTATTAACTTTACTATCGGTGCTGTTATATGAAATTGGACATGTTATATTAGTGTGATGATGCATGAGTGCTTTTGCATGAAATCTAACACAGCTACTAACCGGGTGCTGCAATTGTATTTCAGCTTTCATTGCAATCAAGTATGTCGTTGCAGGTGATTGGCGGGGAGCTACAAGACAGATTGATACCAGTTCCCTATAGTAAAGCCGCTACTGACGAAGCGGTAAGTTGGATTGCAATCTAATGATGCATTACAAAACAATTTGCGTCTCAATAATGCAATTTATGAACAACACCTACACAAACACACACAAAAAAGCACCGAACAATCGTAGCCCGTACCGTAGTCACACCAGTTGCAAGTCGCATTATCTTTTACTTTAGAGTTTGCTTGTAGATTGCACCATTTTGTAGTGTCCAAGGAATGAACCCTTTAAAAGCTGTAGTGAGGATTGAGATTAGTAAGCGAGATACCACTCAACTACAAAACTTCTCCCCCAAAATATTGGACAATAACTAGACGAGAAAATAACCGAGTCAGCTATTAATTAATAAATACAGCACACTTGGTCTCATAAAATTAGATCTTGATATTCCTCTCAGATTTCTCTTTCAAGATGAATTTTTAGTGATTTTCCATTAAATGACCTGAATTATAAGAAATTAGTATTTATTTTTGAAATTGCAGAGTTAAAAAGTATACTCATATGCTGTGAAATTGTTGAAATATGTTAAAAACCACAAATTGGATACAAAATTCAAATATCAGTCTACCATAATTTTTCATGTATTATGTCTAATACATTTTTATTTGTTTTATTCTATCGTGTTTCTGAAAAGGGATTCTTCTAAAGTTTATTTCTTTCATACACTTTTTACTTATCGATTTTTATTTTAATGCAAGACAGCATCGTACGCAGAATAACTATTATCAATTTATCTAGATGTTTTCTTGAGAAGTCTATTCAAGAAATTCATTGGATCAAAAATAGAGAAAATATTGGGAATATACATTTACAATAAAATGTAGATTAAATTATTGGTTATCCCTTCAAAAGTCTTACTACCTGTTTTAATATGGAATAAAAAATGTGGATGTGTATATTATTAAAGTCTTTTAAATGGTAATCTTTTTTTTATTTCTTAAAGCATCTTTATTATTATTATTATTCAAAACTTTCCATAGGGTGACTTTCATAAAAATTAAATGATCAAACCAATAATCCATTAATGTATTAATTTTATCATTTTTTCTAGAAAAAAAAATTAATTCAGTAATGCTAGTTTTTTTTTTAATTGGAGTAAAAAATATGCTTCATATAAATTTGCATTAAAATTTATCTCTACTTTTCGTACACTATTCCTGTTTATATAGTTAATTTATCTCTAAATAATTCTTTGAATAGAGATCAGTTGCAAATTTTTTTAGCTGTAAATATTGCAAAAATATCCCAAATATTTTATTTAAAAAAAAAAACATTTTTTTTTTACCTTTTTTTAAAATGAAATAAATTTTCAGAATATTTTCCAGTTTAATCTATTCTTACAGTGTTTATTCAATTTTTAATATTATTAAATACATTTTGAAATATATTTATTATTGCTATCGTATTTAACTGAAGTTCTGATTTCATAAGACACGTAATTCGACATTACCAAGGAAAACGTTTCAAAAAAAGAAAACATTTTCAAATGTCTTCAATAATGAAAAAGAACACACGCTTAAGAATACATGCGATAATAACTTAATACTATGTTGAAGCCTTTCAAGCTTGAAGAACAAATCGCTCGTATCGGTATTTACTGAAATTGCTGTGTAATTGATTTTTACTACAGTAAGTAAAGAATTTTATAATTATTATTTATATTGGAAAAAGACGTTATTCTATATAAAAATTATTTTTAAGCAAAGAAAGTAAAAAACATGAAAAGAAATTGGGACTCGGTTTACAATTACTATGTATAATGTATATATCAAACTGCATTTTTAAGCAGATTTTTATTTTTTTTATATAATTTTATTGAAAAGAGTTATGAATACAACTACTTCCAAAGTATTCTTAAGCTTATTCTACTGTGATTATTCGTCAAAATTATAAATACTTTTTAAAATGAACTGACAGAAAAATATAATTAAAAAATATTTAATTCAGTGTGTAGATAAACATATTTTGACTGTTGATTCTTAATAAATTTAAAACAACGTCGTTATTTGTTTAATTCGTTGATATTAAAACTTATGAGTGCAGTAAGATACAAATCTGACATTAAAACAGTAACTATAAGCTCTTACAAATTCCATTCATTATATTTACAGATAAATTTTTATTTTTCGAATTATTCTTCTTTAAACTCAGAATAAATCTAAATAATAAGTTTTTCTTTTAGTAAATTTCATAAATATTTTTAACAATTAGTTTTATTGAAATGTGTACTTATTGCATTATGATAAATCAATATTTGCTTTTAATTTGTTCTAATATCCTTATCAATTTCTGCCACATGAAATATTCATTGAATAAATACTTTTCCCATTATTTTTGCATAAAATCGGTTTTGCGATACTCATAGTAGTAGCATAAGATTACATTGAAATAAAGAAATACCGATTAAAATTAAAGTAATCCCTATAAATTAAATCCAATTACTTATTTTACTTTTTTTTAATTATTAATCATTTACTTCAATTTGACATGTTTTAAATAACTATTATGATTTTAAGTTTATGCACTTGAAAAGTTAAGAATAGCTTAAATTCAATTTTTTTTAAATAAGTAAGAAGAATTCTTAGTAAAGTTTCATTGATTTTTCTATATACTTGTACATATAACATCTTTTAGTTTTTCTTAGATTTTTTTAAAAATTTGCTATGCAACTGTATGGAAAAAATTTTAAATTTAAAAACATTGTTGCATATAATTTGTCATGTCATCAAATAGTTTATGATCAAAACTGAGATTCATTGCCAAAATTTTCATGCATTTTGAAATAATATTTTTGAAAGCGAGTAATCTTTGTTTTTCAAAATAAAATTTTCGTTCATTTCTTTTAATTAATCTTTTATCATAAGATTGCATAAAAAATTTTAAAATAGTTTTGAAAAAGAGTGACACAAATTGTGCTGCTTTTCAAACTAAATGAATGATAATTTGACATATTTCCCTTACGCTTGAATACTATTTCTATAAAAGAACATGCTAATAAAAATAAATAAAATAAGAAAAATATATTTAAAAGTATTAACAAGTTTTTATAATTTTTCTTTTCCCTTAAGCATACATTTTTATGAGCTTAGTAATTAACAATATTCTTAATAACTATTATTCATGGCAATAAAAGGTGATGAAAATTATTATTAAAATTTGAAAAATAAATTATAATTTGCAACAAATAAAAGAATATATAATTGCATACTTAAACTACTTTTAACAAATCAGCATAAGAATTTTCAATGTACAGTTTCGTGGGAATCTAAGGAGTTTTTCTGAGCATTTCATAAGTTATTTTATTGTTTAACATTCGTAGGATAACGCTTTTAATCCTAGCCACATAAACCAAAATAAGGGATATTTGAGGAAAGAGCAATTTTGTGTGTGTAAATAAAGCAAAATTATAGAAAACAAAGCATTTTACTGCAAATTTATTATAAATTTCGATACTTCTGGTAAAAAAATCTTCTCACGAAAATATATATAAAAAAAAAACTTACAAATGTTATTTTTAATATCTAAAGTATTTAACAATCATCAATACATAGATAAAAACTTTAAATTAAATTTTATTCAAAAAATAATCCCAACATCAATTTAAAATTTACAGTTTCTATTCTTTTCATCGCACTCTTATAAATGAATGATCAAGCCTTTTATTCTTCAATAATTTTTATGTGGTATGTATTGTTATATGACTGAAAACTTTTGATTGTTATTATATTCAAGAGGTTTTCCCTTATCAAGTAGCAAAAAAGTATATAATTTTTTTCTCTCATGTATTTTTTTCCCCAGTATTTCATATTATGAGCTGCCATGTGTTGTTTCCACTATTGTAATAAGAATTCCATTTTTAAATTTCCATCCTATTGTAAAAGGAGTTAGCATTTTATTTGATAGGGTTGGAGTATGTATGACATATAGTGTATCCTTGTTTACTTTTTAAGATTATACCAGAAAGCCTTTTCATATGTGCGTAAGTGAAGTTTTGAGATTTTTCTGAAAAAGACAGTGGTGTATTGACAAAAATCTTAGTGATATCTAAAAACTTTGAGATTCATTTGAATTAAAAACCATTGTTTATGTGTTATGCAAAAATTATTTTTAAAAAGCCAATTTTACTGTAAAAAAATGTGTGTAGAATTCATTTATAAATTACACTTAAGAAATACTTTAATCGCTTTAAAAGACTTAGTTGAAAAAATGTGAAATAATAATTTTGGGTTATAAAGATTCATTAATAAATTTAATTCATATTTACTTTATTTATATTTCCTTTTTAATTCTCCCATGTAATTTTTTAGCTTGATTTTTCTCTCTATTGTTTCCCTCATAGGATATAAAAGCATTAAACATAAATTTCTGAGATATGAACTAGAGTAGTTGTAAATGTATGATGAGAAAAATTAGCTTACATTCTTGAAGTTTATTTATTCATGTTTTTGAATATAAAGATATTCTTCCCAAACTTTATAAGTTTCTCTTTTTATTTAGGATCTTATATTTTTATTTTTCTCACAAATGAGCTAAAATTTCTTATTTATATAATTCCATCACAAAATTACATTAATTATCAATGAACCTACTGGTCACTGGTAATGGCGTTTATTTTCAGATTTACTATGATGAATTTTAAAAAAATTCAAAGTTCTAAGTTTGAAAGAAATAGATAATTTTTCTTTTAATATTGTACATCCTATTTAAAATACTGACTTCAATCTTAGGGAACATCGTTTAATTTAGTAGTTCTACTATTTAATTAGAGCATTCTGACATTTTCTTATTTTACAATTTGGTATTCCTTCTGAAATACGCTATCATTGATTTTCTTTCTCTTTCAATGCTACTCTACTGGTACTTAATGTATCTCATTTTGTGCGTTTACTGCTCTATTGACTGGCATGCTGGTCCCTTTATTAAAATTTGTTCTTTTAAAGGCAAAAAAAAAACTGTCCATTTTTAAAATGGACAACAGAAAGGGCTACAGAAATTTGTCTGAGGTATGACAGAAAGGGCAATATATCATTCTTCTAAAGTATATAAACGTTAGTTTTCTTTTTTTTTTAAAAAAAATATCTGTGAATGTTTTATTATCAATGTTTCTTACTAAAAAATTTATTTGACCGTTTTAAATTACTTTCTAAATCTTTAAATATAATGAAAACGTATTTAAAATCTTAAAATGAACTTTAATCTCATGTTTAAATAGTTTCTTTGGGGGTTTTTTCATCGATCGTGATATACACAACAATGGAGGAGAAACGTTTATAAAAAATTATCCACGTCTATTTCTTTTTGGTAAGCCTTGGGGACTTTTTTACTAATAAAAACGTCTAAAATGATACGGATGAATTATGAGAGATTGGCGACTTCCTGGTTTCATAGATTACTCAAGAAAATTTATGATCAATCAACTTAAAATGATTTAACTGAACCACAAATCAGATAAAATGTTACGTGTATTCGAAATAACTAAAACACAAAATCGTAAGAACAATAAATCATATAAAATATCGATTTAAAAAAATCAGTAAAATAAAATTATCATTTTTATAAACAAGATTGTGGCAGATATTGCAGAATACATTAGTTAAGTATAAGCTCAAATTAACTGATGATTTTTAAATTTACTTCTTTACACAGCGTTTTACAATGAATTGTGCAAACCTCCCTCCCTCGTAAATAAGTATTGTTTTCAATATTACTCTATCCCTTAACTCAAAAACACTTAATCTTTAGTATCAAACTTTAATTGCTGCGTTAGGTTGCTTTAACTATCTAAATTAAAATAATTTAATGCAATTTAAATTTAGAATTTCGATTTTTTTTAAAAATATTTTTAAATATGGTCAAGTGTATACTAAGAAATAAAAAAAGGTAAGATGAATTAAGCTTGAAATGTAACGCATAAGTACTTAATAGGTAATAAGGCATATTTTTTTTCCTGTTTTTCATTCTTGATAAATTGCTTCAGTTTATTTTTAAAAGATCCTGAAATAATAATAAGTTTAAATATTCTATTAACTTTTGCTGAAGTTGACGTTTCAGAACATTTGAGATTTTTTTTGAAAAAATGTTTCAACAAATATATGAAATTCAACAAAAAGCTTATTTTTTCTATTTTATATACTATTTTAAATATTTAATTAATAGCGTTAGGAAAGTTGCAGATATAGTATATATGATAAACTTAAATTGCTACCTTGAACTGTCAAAAGTGAAATTCAAATAATTGATTATTTTAACTGAGTGCGCCATTTTTTCCGTTTCGCAGGCGATAAAATTGCTAAAAATAATACAACCAATACCAAACGAAGTATTCCCACTGGTAACCTTTTACCACCACATTTCAAAACAAGTCATGGTCTTTTCTTATTAGTCGCGTCTTTTCATAATAAATCAAAGATGAAAAATCAGAGAACTAATGTTTTTTATCTGTATGTGTGTGTTGTCGCCAATAACGCCAACTAGGCGATATTTGGCCTGCGGAACGGAAAAGTACGAAATAAAATATATCATTGATAAAAAAATTTAAATTTTGATTAAAGAATTGGTAACCTTTGAGCACCATGTAGGTGGTAGTACGATTTTGCTCGATTCCACCCCAATTTTGAGGGAGAACACCCTGGAGAGGGTAAGGGGCCTCCCACCTATCTTCCCCTTCCACCAACCACACAAGAGGACTTTAACTCAACGGCTATTTAAAGTACCCCTATGCCGCAAAGGCACTATATACTTACTTCTCCGGGATTCGAGCCCAGGCCCTACGGCATAGCAGTCAGCGTCGCTAACCACTATGCCGGATAGGCGACAAATATAATGTAGTTACTCAAATGGTCTCTGAAATCAGTAGAGTATGTTTACTTTTATTTATTTTCCCTTTTACTCTTTAATTGAGTGTTTTGAACAATTTTAACGTAAAGTTCAGAATTAAAAACAATATATATAGGCTTTTGTATTGACTTGAATTTTATCTGACAAATTGCTAGGTTAAAGTTAAAAGTAAAATAAGCCTTTCATTTTTTAGGGTAATTCCTTCAACGGTGATAACTTGAATATGCACAGTAATGGTCAAAATTGGAGACACTTTTTGAATTTTCTATATTTTTTCAAGTTTCACATACTTTTGGAAAATGAATTATTTTATGGAATGTTCATATTTATCATTTAAAAACAAAATTAATAATAAATTCTGTGATGGTTGGGCTGTCCTCATCCATCAGTGTACAAGAGTTAGAAAGAAGATTAGCCATAGGTCAAAACAAACACAATTTATTTACAAGTCTCAACAACCTAGCAAACCTGAACAACCCTAGTTAGGAAATGCACCTTTAAATAAATGTGGGAGCAAAAGCGAGGAAGACGATATAAGTAATTTTTAATTATAAATTTAATCACTTACTCGAGGAACGTCTTAGCCGTACACATTCCAAATAATCGAAGATACGTTCAAAGTTAATCTACTTCAAGCCAACACTAAACCAATTAAAATATCTAATTGACAAATCTCGTCAATATTAAATATTAAACAAATAATCTATGGAACACTCTCGCCTAGCTTTTTATTATTTTACTTTAATCACTCACTGTGCTATCATTTAGTTCCTAACCTCTCTTTCATCGAACCTGAAAGTAAATGTATAAACGTAATCCTTGATTTGAATAAGTCACATCTTCTTCTTCGGGAGAAAGTTTTCAATAAAATAATATTTAAAGTGTTTCCCTTAGAGGATTAGTAGCAGGTACGCAAATAGACCCATTACAATTGAAACAAAACAAATCTAATTTGATTATTTTAGTATTTATAAAAGGCATAATTTTAACTTTTAACAAGTTATACCACAAAGAATATCATAATATCTATCGGTATTATTCGATATATTTTATTCTTACGGTGGCATCTCATTGTGCTAACATCTATCTAATGTTCTTGTTTCGTTACTACTTGGCTCCAACAGGCAATTATTCTATATCATCTTTTAATTGATGCACGATGCATTCAAAAATCCAATAACGGAATCAATCCCCTTAATATTAAACATATTTTTGTTGTGTGAGAAGAAGCTAAATCCTATTGAAAAATATATAAAGATTTATTGGGAGATAGATCTAAGATAGAAAGTAGCAATTTTGATTACAGGATTGAATCTTTATTCTTGCTTGCATTCAACATGTTTTAATTACATTCTATATGCATAAATTCTGCTCAATTTTGATATGACTTCTCCCTGTTTTACATTGCTCATATTTTCGATTATCACTTCAAATAAGGATATTTTATCCTTATCAGTCCGAATAATCTTTTATCGTTAATTATCTGTCCACTCAACATGTTCTTTCACCCATCGAGTTCTCTGACTTTGCTGTAGGTTAGAACAGAAAAAGTTTTACTTGAAATCCTTTCTCTCTCTCTTGCTGTTCCAGAATTTAATTATTCTTTTATTGTTCTTGAAATCACTTAAGCACCAATTATTTCTGATGCTTTCAGATGACTTTCTTCTGTCTTGAAAGCACATCATTTATATCCTTCTAATAATTCTTGGAATACTGTCTCCTTCCTTTTCTATTTTGCTTTCTACAGATTTTATTTTTTTTATAACGCAAGCAAAATAAATGTACTCCATAAGTAGTCGCATCTATACTTGCAATTTCAACGTGTAAAGCACCATTTTCCCGTAATATATAACAAACCTAGTTCTTTTTTTTTTTTTGTCCAATTTTTTTGTTTCTTTATATTTCAATTCTTAGCTATTGTATAAATGCAATTATAACTCATGTTATTATCATTGAATTTAAAATAACATCTAAAAAATTCTTATATCGATTATTCAATTTGTACTGAAAAATAAAAACGCTATTTCTAAGTTAGTATTAAGCTTACTTTTTAATGATATAAAAATAGTAATATTGTATTAAATAAAAAAGATAGTTTTCTATAAGCATGCAAATTTGCAAATTCGAAAAATAAAAAACTTTAAAATGTCCTCAATTTGACCATCACTGTTTTCCTTGTCGATGTTAATAGTTAATAATATCGTAAATTTTTCTGACACACTACATGTGTAAACTACACAACTGCAGATAACTTTTCATTTTCGTGAAATGTACTGTACTGAGTAATCCCTTAACTTATGAGTGTTGTGAGAATTGTACTTCTGCTCAAATGCATTTACGTAAATCTGGGTCAATTAAGAACGTGTAAATAGATAAATTATTTTATTTAAAAAATCCTAAATTTTAAATATTAATAGATATGTAAAAGATAGTTTTTTTAATAAAACCTAAACCTGTTTTTATGAAAACAAAAAAAGAAATAAGACAGTATCACAATATCGAAAGTTTATAAGTAATTCCTGTTAAGGATAGACAAGTGTATGTAACTATGGCATATATAATTCCATGTATATATAAAAATAAATAGAATTGAAAAAAATCATGCGATTTCTTTGTTATTTTTGTATTATAAGGAAATGTCAGAATACCACCTCCATTGTAAAATTAAAATGATCTAAAATCTATTTTAAACTAAAACAGTTTTTGTCAAAAAAAAATTTTCATTGATTAAAAATTCTTAGGGAATATCTTAATCGAGATCAGAACAAGAAATTTTTGGAACTGAAAAGGCTTCTTACTCTTCAAAAGCTTAAATAAAGAAGCGGAAAGGAAACTTATCTGACTTAATTATGCTCAAAATGTTAATTTTCAAATTATCAACTACAATAAAAAAATATTGAAAGAAAGAATATATGTGTAGTTAAGTGACAAGTGTAATTATGGTAATAACTTTTTTACAAATGAGCATCTAATGCATAAAAAAAAATAACCACCTTCAATGAAAATTGGCTTTGCACAGATTCTTTTTCAAAGTGTTTTTCAGAACTATTTCAACAAAATAATTTTGATATGAAGTTAAAGCTTTTAGCAAAGAGTTTCTTACAGCTGTAACACTGATATTTCTCAAGCGACGTACATGGAGTAAGTCCTTTGAGGTTATTTCATGTCTTAGTGTGTATCCAACTGATTATGCGTT
>BMAO01021937.1:0-105119 GCA_019973975.1 Trichonephila clavata
GGTTTGATGATACGAAGTAATTCATAATAAACTATTGCTTTCAAAATAAATATAAATTGACAGTTTCAACTTTTAAAGAATCACTCGTTAATTCTGGTTAACATATTTAATTATGTTTCTTGGATAATATACGTAACGAAATGCAGTGGACGAAACATGTTTCCTATTGCTCACAAAGACAACACGTGCACTACAGAAATTAAAATGCGCAATATCATTCAATTTAATGTGCGTCTGAATGTAGTGTGTGTGTGTGTGTGTGTGTGTGTGGTGTGTGTGTGTGTGGTGGTGTGTGTGTGTGTGTGTGTGTGTGTGTGTGTGTGTGTGTGTGTGTGTGTGTGGTGTGTGTGTGTGTGTGTGTGGTGTGTGTGTGTGTGTGTGTAATCTTTTAAGTTCTTCGTCCACTTCCCGAACTACCGAAATATGTGAACTTTCGTGCATGTGATACAGGAGGGATTTAAATACATACAATCAATATAAGGTAAACAGTATATTACAGTTTTCTTTTGTTAGTACATAATCAGCGTGTTTTCTTAGTCTTTTCTGGTTAATCTACCCAAGTCCATCCGTACCATCTCAACGCCCCCCTGAAAGCCTCAAACGTCCACAAGGGGGCGTTATCGCCCACGTTGAGAACCTATGATTTATGCACGCCCACATGTTGCAAAGACTGTTCGAGACTTTTGTTCAGCCCAACACATGCAACTTCCTCTTTGGCCTGCTTATTCGCCGGATATGTCGCCTATTGAGCACATGTTAGATTTTGTTGGTCGGCGTCTCGCTCTTGATACGCGTTTTGCAGCTTCAAATGACGAATATAAATGCGCATATAAGCAATATGGAATTCTTTTCCACAAGAAGACATTCAAAATCTGTTTGATTCCATGTCGCGTCGTATAGCAGCACTTATTGTAGCGCGTGGTGGCTACAGCAAATACTGATTTTGGACATTTAATATAGGTTTGTTTTTTTTTTTTGCTTTGAAAATTTCGTCATTTATTTGTACTAATACAAGTCGTTTGTGCATTAAACTTCATTTAATTCTGATGATTCCTTCATGGTGTTGCATTTTTTACAAACAGCAGTACATATATATATATATATATATACACTGGTGTGCAAAAATTAAGGACGAGACGGTTTTTTCAATATAACTTTGTACAAAAGCATTCCAAATCACAACACATTTAATACCGTAAGATCCCCAATACGTAAGGACATGAGTAATGTAAGCAACACTTACTAAAAGAGAAATCAGAGGGATAAAAAGAAGCTTTATTGAAAAAGTAGCATGGAGCGCAATGCGACTGAAGGCCGAAACATCCCTGTGATGGGTGTCCAGCAAGAAATATCCGGTCTTTAGTAGGGGATATGATCTCCCCTGACTGCTAGGCAGGTTTCACAGCGTCTGCCCATGCTGAGAATGAGGGTGTCAATGAGTTGTTGAGGCATTGCTGCCCATTCGTCTTGCAGCGCCAATCGAAGCTCCGGAATCGTTACTGGTGGTAAGGTACGAGCTGCCAAGCGTCTGCCTAGAAAATCCATACATGCTCGATGGGATTGAGATCCGGAGATCGTGCCGGCAATCCATACGTTCAATATCCTCACTCCTAAGAGCTGTTCGGCAGCTACTGTGCGATGACATGGTGCATTGTCGTCCATGAAAAGGAACTGCGGACCCATAGCGCCTCTAAAAAGACGCACTATGGAAGAAGAATCTCGTTACAATAACGGGTCCGTTGACTGAACCTGCGTCGAAGATGTGAAGGTCTGTACGACTACCAAGCATGATGCCTCCCCAAACGAGAACACCGCCACCTCCATACCTGTCCCTTTCAATGATGTTCGAGGGATGATTGCGGCTTCCCCGCTCTCTCCAGATGAGTATGCGATGAGAATCGCTACTCAGACTGAATCTGCTCTCATCTGTAAAGAGTACTCGTCCCCATTCATTGTCTCTCCAATTCCGGTATTCCCGGCACCACAGAGAACGCCTTCTCCGATGGGCAGGCGTTAGAGGTACACACCGTACAGGGCGTCGTGCAAACAGACCACCACCGTGCAGTCTTCTGGCCGGTAAAACGCGATATCGGTCGTCCAGTCACCTGTGTCGTGTGTCTAGCGATTTCTCCCGCTGTCTGCCCTGTTTCTTCTGGCCTGTAAGGCAATATACCGGTCATCTGCGGGTGTGGTTCCTCGTGGACGACCACTACTGAACCCCGGATAGCTGTTCCTGTAGTTTGAAATTGTCTCCAAAGTCGTGAAACGATGCTGTGAGCAATTCCGAACTCTGCAGCACATTGTCACACTGCGACCTTCCTCCAACTTCCCAATGATTCGACCGCGGGTAAAAGCATCCAGATGTCGACTAACAGATTGATTATTCGCCATTTCTCGCTGAGGCAGTAACTCGGTGTGATTTTAACTGCTATACGGTGTGCAATCTCTTTGCCAGAAATACTAATCTTACACCGACAACATGCTTTACTACTCAGACACTCCCCCATTACGTCTACCTGCATATCTGCGCATGTGCTACCGTACATCACCTCACTTAATCTCCTGATTGGTCTTTCTGTCCACTCTGCCTCTTCGTTCAGCTGATATGCTAATTTTTCGACTTCGTCCTTAATTTTTGCACACCAGTGTATATATAATCTTGTTCAAATTTTCAGTCGTTAATAAAATACTTTCTATTCATCCATTCAAAGTAGGAATGGACTTGAAAAAAAATTTTATATTACTTACTAATTTTTAAAGTTCGTTATAAAAATTAAAATATGTATTGTGGTTCTCAAAAGTGTTCATAGACTTGCAATTTCCAAAGAAAAAAATTTAATATCTTTCACTAATAAAAATTAATACACCGGAATTAAAATTCAGAAAATTCGACATTGACGAAAAACAAGTTAGTTGACAGCAAACTCAACATTCTTGGTTCAGATAGGAGTATAATAATTTGGAGTAGAAAAAAAAATGGGGAACTTAATCCCAAGAATTTAGTTGGAACAGTGAAGTATGGTGATGAAGGTGCTCTTGTGTGTGGGGGGGGGGGGGTATCACAGCTTCACGAATAGATATTTTCATATTTTTTTTATGTATTGTGAATCATGAGCTTTATTTAAATATTTTAAAAAATGATTTGACATTATCCGCCCAAATTTTGGGTATTAGACACGAATTCATTTTTAAGAGGTAATAACCCTCATCTTATGCTTAACTTACGCCTTGGTGTCTCTATAACTCTTCCCAAATTCCGAAGACGCCTCCTCAGTTACTTGAATTAAGCCCAGTAGAACATATTTGGTGAGAATGACAAGACACAAAGAAGACATGACACAAATCTATAAAACAATAATTACAGAAGAATGGAGGAACATCGATGCAGAAATTACAAAAAACGGAGGAAATCTATACCAAGATGAAAAAAGTTGGTGTGGACGCTAAAAGATATTCAACTAAATTTAAAAAAATTATTATAGTTAAAACTATGTTCAGATTTTTTTTTTAAGTGTACAAAGAATTTCTTCGCATCATTTTTTAGTAGTTTTTGATTATTTTTCAAAATAATAGTTATACTATGTTTTAAAAATTGATAATGTCATTCCAATAAGAGGAAGCTGCAAATATTATTTTTAAAAACTACAACTCCATTATAATAATTTTTATTAGTCGAAAACATCAAATTTCTTAGAAATTGGATGCGTACGAAGACTTTTGAGAGGCACAGCAGAAGGGAAAAGAGTGCCACATAAAAGTAGAACACCTAATTCTTGAATTTTGTGGTTCTCATATTTCAAATAAATTTATTAATGTTTTAGTTTGTGTAAGATGAAGACACCGGTTTTGTCGCCAATAATAAACTACTTGAAAAGGTGTTAAAGTGAACTACGGCTATCAGACTAAGCATGATTTACATGCTAATAGTACAGTGTAATGTTAATTATATTCTTGTTTAATGCCTTAATAACTATGCATGGTGCAAAAAAATCATTATTGATTAAAAAAAGTCATTTAAAATAAATATTTCAATTTTTCATTTTTGAAAATACATAAATTTTATAATTTTTTTCCCTCTTCTAAAGTAAAAATTTTTTATATACTTTCATTATGTATTAAACAGCATGAAATATGGAAGTAGTTTTATTGCTAGGTCATATATATTTTTTTTTTCCATCCATAAATAAAAATATAAATCAACTATCTCCATTTTTAATTTTTATTTAAAAATGCAATAGCAAAGCTGAACAATATTTTCAATGATTAAAAACGCAAGCGCATTTCTAACAAATAGAGAAAAAAAATTTAAGCTAAAAAAATATTTAAGGAAGAAAGATTGTGAACAAAAGGAATGCAAAACTTTCAATAAAAATAGAAACAAGAACTTTATCTTAGTTTTAAAAAAAAGAATTATACTAAAATTTATCTTTTTATTATTTTAAAAATATCTTTTCACAGAAAAATTATTTTTTAAAAAAATACTAGAAATAAAATTTTACAGGAAAAAGTAAATTTTGTTTTTAACTTTCAATAAAATAAATAAAATGCTCTTTATTCCTTATTGTCAAATTTTGTTTTATTATTCAACAATTGAAAAGCATCAAATACTTAACAAAACAAAACAAGCATAAAAAAATATTGAAAAAAAATATAGCATATTAAATTGAAAAATAACATTGATCAAGAACAACACAAAAGCTAAATTTTATTCTTGGTTATCTTTATATCAATAACTATTCTATTTGATTTTTCCCCTAGTACACAGATTTAAATATTTTTATCTAATCTTATTAGAGTATTAGATATAAATCTTAAAGTATACCAAAAAAATCAAGACTCATACACATTCATTTGCTTAAAAGTTCATGAAAAAAAAATACATGCTTTGAAGACTCTTATAACATTTGAATATATAAAATTTAATTTAGACAGTTGTGTATGGGATGCAAAAATTTACCAACACTAATTGAATCTTTCAAATTTCTAACAAAAAATGACACACAAAAGACCAAAACATGTTCACACCATTTTAACATCTATATTGTCCTATAGGTATTAAAAACATTTTTAACATCTATAACATTTATTTTATCATATTTTGATACAAAATTATAATTTTATTCACATATTATTTACATATATTTGATTTTTATGATGATACATCTAAGCTCGAGCAACTGGAAGCAGGCAAAACATCAATTTGCTTCGCCCTACTCCAATTATACACTTGTCCAGTATCAAAAGGCTCTAAGCGAGCTACATTTGATGCATTGTAACTTCCACTATCCTTCGATGGGGTTGAATCTGAAACATTATGCAAATTTCAAATAAATAAAATAGAAAAGAAACTTATTAAAAATAATTAAAAACATATGAAGTTTTCATTTCTAAATTTGTTTCAATAAAAGATGTCAAAAATAACCTACAAAAAAGGGCAAGAGGTATTTACAAAAAGCTTTATGTGTTAATTTGTTTCTAATTCTCAGAATTAAGTTTTACTCATTAGTATATTACAACAGAAAAATGAAAAAATAAAAAGGATAAAACAATGAAGTAAATTAGAATGAGGAGAAGAGAGAGGAGTGTAGATCATTGGGACTCGTCGTCTATGTTTATTAAAAAAGCTAACTTCTCAAGGAAACTATAGTTCAATTAATCCCTATGAGTGTGTCAACAAAACACAATAAACAATGCTATATTTATATTTATTAATTTCTAAATGATTTAAAGCAGGGGTGGACCACCCATGGAATGCATGCCACAGTGTGGCACGGTAGAGTTATAACCATGGCATGCGAAGACTTAAAGAAAACATTTTAAAATTTGAAAAGACAATAATAGATAACAGTTTTGCTTGAAGTTTTATTTATAAATGTGGTTATCTGAGACAAATAAACCCTCAAAACTAAGATCAACATATGTTTATGGATAAATGTTTCCTATTTTGAACATAAAATCAAAATATCGCTTAAAATTAGCTGATATGCACCTAAAACAACCTAAATTTTATCAGCATCTTCAAGGGCTAATCTTAATATGAACGACTTGGTAAAAAAAATTACTTATTCAAAAGTCTATTAAGTACAGATTGTTTAATAATTATTTAGAATTAAATGCTTCAGTTACTCATTTTTATGTTACACCTAACTTGATTGAACCCTAAAAAGAGGTTATAATAAGGTAATTGTTAATAAAAACTTTGGTTTTATTAACAATAAAGCCTAAGTTTGCACTTTTGTCTTATTAATTATATTATTTTTAAATTTCCATTACTTAGGATTGCACTAAAAAATTTACTATTTGCATAAAAATTCCATATTAAGCTAATAAGTAAAATTTTTCACTTTTTCAACCTATTTCTTTTATTTGTTGGAAAAGCGGCACGCATAATTTTTTTTTATCAGATGGTGACACGCTTCCCAAAAAATGTTTGGCCACCCCTGATTTAAAGTAAACTATATGTCTGAGGAATTTTTTTTTCTTTTTTTGAGGAAGTCATTTAGTAAATAACTTGTCACTTTTTAAAGATCTATAAAATGTAAAAGGTGTTTTTTTTAATACCAAAGATCAAAACCAAGAAAAATAAAGGCTGATTTTATAAAAAAATTTCCGAATCTGTTTATCAAGCAGAGCTATCTATTTTTTAGAAAAATAAATTTACTAAATCTAAATTATAACATATCTTACCATTGAGAAAAATTTACTTTTGTTTCAGAAAACTGAAAATCTCATCTTGTAGCACATTGCTTGTGAGAAACATACATTTATATTTTCAGCAGTCTTTCACAAATTCGTGGGTTATGTAAAAATACATAATTTGATAGTATTCATACAGTATCAGAACAAACACTACACACCTAAGTCTGAGAGGAGATGTACCTACATGCAATATGTTAAACTTTACAACTAATTCAATTACATTACCAAATTACATTTGAAAATAATTCAATACTATATATACATGTTTAACTTCATTCCTCTCTGTTGCAAAAAAAAATATTATTTTCTCACCTCCCATTAAATAGTAAAACTATTTTAAGAGCAAAGAATCTTACCTTTCGATGTGGGTTTTCGTAGCTCAGCTGGAATGTATTTTGATAATCGTACTGTTGGCAGTGGAAGAAAACCAGGGATTAAAGGTTTTACATCTAAAATTACACCATGTTTCTTAGAATTATCAATATTGACAACACCTAAAAATAGAAAAAAAATTTTAATATGCAACATTTCACTCTAATTCCTTAAAGCAAAAAAAAAAATAAGTAAACTTCAAGCAATATCATCTACAAAGAAAAATTAAAAATTGTTACATTTTAAAAACATCAATTCTTCTCAATTGTAAAAATTTGTGTGTGTACTAAAACAGAAAATATGAACTAATAATTTTTTCAAACAGTGTATTTTGCCTATCATTTGATTTTGTTCATCTTTTGAACTAAACGTTAATTTAAATAAGATATCAATAAATAATTTTTCTAATTTAGTAACTTACAAAAAAAATTCCAAATTTTTCCCCTCATTACTTCAAAATAAGTCACTTATTTTTAAATCAGAAATATCTTAATAAATGATAATACTGATGCATGTAATTTCATTTTCTTTTGTCCCCAATTGTTTGAAAAATAAAACATGAATTGCACTCAAAAATGAAAAAAAAAGAAGAACTGATGCTGAATTCTATTTTTCTATAATCACAAACATAAAATGCACAGCCATGTAGCATGAATCCATACTTTCAAGTTGCATTTTTAATTTTTTTGATATATTCGTCATATAATGTACACCCCTATTTTATGAAGAAACCTGAAATATATGTATGTAATGCTCTTATGTTTTTAAGTCAACTATTTGAGGGTATTGTTCCAGGCTTTAGAAAAATAAGTATATTTCTAGAACTACAACCCTTTAAGTTCATAAGAAATGTCATTTCTTATAAATGTTGTAGTTGTTGTTTCTTATCCCAGACGGTGTAGCTGAGCCTACACCATCTCCATAAAACCAAAAATCTCCAAAAAAATCCGGAAATAAGATAGGATTTCCTAAAACCTCGTCATATGAAAAACTCAAGCAATTCAGAATATGACTGGAAGAGGCCTGAACAGCCTCGCACCTAGGACATTCTGGGAAGACTTTCCGGCCCTGTTGAAAAGTCTGAGACTTGATGTGGCCACTAAAAAGGCGCGACAGAGCCGTCTGCTGATACCTAGGAATATTAAGTTGGTGACACCAACGAGGTTTCTTCACAAAATACCAAGGGTGAGCAGGGGGTATTTTCCAAATTGCATTCAATTCTAACCTTTTAATAGAGGAGAGTTCAGCAAAAGTTATACAAGTGTCACCCATCAATGTGTCAGCAGTGGCAGACTTGGCCAAACTATCGGCTATCTCGTTACCCTTCAATCCAATATAGGAGGGGACCCATTGAAAATATATACAGTGTCTAGAAGAAAGTCGAACCAGAACATCCAGAATAATTAGGCTTGTCATATCGCCAACAGTTGTCCAATGAGAAAGGTGCTGTATAGAAGCACTGCTGTCTGTTAAAATCCAAATGTCCCTGAAGACAAGGTCAGACGCTGTGTCAATAAATTGCAATAAGTTCAGATCTAAAAACAGAACAATAGTTAATATTCCTAATCTTGATGTCAAATGTACAATCAGGTGTCTCAATGTGCACGCCGCTTCCAGAAATACCACCGTCACCCATGCTGCCATCAGTATAGATTTTTAATGTTGTATGAGGGATGCCCTCAATTGTCTCTAGAGCAACCTGTCTAGAAAATTCTGGTTTATCAGACCTTTTACATACCCTGGTCATTAGCTCAGTCGGGAAATGTATGCAATCAGAGTCGAACTTAAAATGGGAAAATGGCTTTAAGGAGTGAGGTTCAACATTACCAGAAAATAGACCCATATCAACTGCCAAAGAAAAAGGGCTATGCTTCTTTAATCGCCTGTTATTGATCCAAGAATGGAGATAGGCAGAAGTTCTGTACTGGGCATTGTAGCTAGATAGCTTATTGTAATATTTTACCAGGCTATAACTTATTCTCATAGAAAGAGAACAATAAGCAGTATTTTGATACATACAGAAGTCTAATATTTTTTTGTCAATATCTCTATTTTTATTTTTGTAGCTCTCATTTTTAAACCCAGCATATAACACGCATCGATAAATTTCAATCTCATTTTTTGTGTTAAAAATGTGTGTTATACACTGAATTTTATGATAAATATTATTTATTTTACCTGAAATGAAGATTTGAATGAATCTAATGCTCATCTAAAATAACTTACCAGCAGTTCTTCCACAAACTGCCCATACAGCTTGATCAGCTACAACTTCATACATAAGAGTGGTTATATTTGAATCATTAATTTGATTGATAGAAATATGCAAAAAGCACATGTTTCCAGCTCGACAAAACTCAGACCCTGCAGGTGGCTCAATTCTGGCTCTGACAGCAAACAATGTCTAAACAAAATTCAAATATAAGTTAATTTTAAACTTTAAAATAATTTTTAAAAATTAAAGTTTACTGAAAACTTTATTAAAATACCTCATAATGGCTTAATTTGAATTCATAGCTAAAATGAAGTACTTCATGTGGTGCATCTTCAATCAACTGATAATCTAAACTGAAAATAAAATGAGATGGCAACTGATTTGGATCTTCGGTCATTATTTCCCATAAATAGCTGGCATTTATATCAGCTTCAATGGTCTGTAATTTAAATAGATAAAATTCATATTAAAGAAATTATTTGAAAAAAACTGAAAATATTTTAAAATCTAGTAAAAAAATAAAATAAGATTTTTATATTACTTTTTTACATTGAATTAAACCCATGCACATTAAATGCATAAAAAATCCTGTATTTCTATTAATAGTAAAATAATTAGAAAATATTTATGAAAAAGTCATATTTATTATTCTCAATGCTGGAACAAAGCACAAACAAATAAATTAAAATTTAATCTATTTTTCACACAAGAATGATACTTTATACCAGTGGTCTTCAAACAGTGTCCCACGAAACCCTGGAGTTCCACAAGACATACCCAGGGGTTCCACGAGTCACAACAAAAAAATCTAGAAGAAATAAATGTGTATGCAAAATAGATTCATGTTCTCTATGAAGTTTGTAAAGTTACAAGTGCCTAAAGCTTATCCTCCCCCCCCCCCCATTCATTAAAACTGAACATTTTATTTATATCTAATAACTTTATTTTGCAACATCTTTTAAACTTTTATTATAATATAATAAAAGAATATTAAGACATTTTATCTTTATATGTATACTTCCAACTAGATTGTGAATATTCTATTGCTTACTAACTCGAGTTCCAAAGATAAATTTATACTCATTAATCAGCACATCTAGCAAAATTAAATAGTTTTCTAATGGAAAATACACCTTTTTACATTTGTGGAAAATAACACCTATAATGAAGAAAATGGAACCCCATATCAACAGAGTTTATGCTAAAATAAAAATTTAAGCAAAAACAGCTTCTAAATTTTAGGTTGCAAATCACACGGGTCTCCTTATACAGCTGTAAGCATTTTGATGCCATTCAGAACATTGTGTTTAAGTGAAATATATTTCTCAACGTAAGTGGCTACAGAAGCAAAGTATAAAAACAAATTAAACTCATAATTTGTAATGCAATTGCATTTAATAACAATAGATCTAGACTTTGACAGTTTATGTAAAAAATACTAGCATATATCCCAGTTACTAAATATAATGCATGGGTAGGTGACACTTGAATCCCAAATTTATATTATTAATGAGTAAATTATACTTAATAAATTAGATTAGAGTTTTTAAAAAATAAATGCAATATCTTTTTTAATTGCCTTTACATGTTGATCTAATTTAAATATTATTTTGAGATATATTCTTCGACGTATGTGTATGGAATGGGGTTCCTCGAAAAGACTTTCTAGTTCTAGGCGTTCCACGAAAGCACCTTCAAATTCTAGGGGTTCCGTGAGTTGAAAAAGTTTGAAGGCCACTACTTTATACTAATAGTGCTCTATCTGTTTAAAACAACATTAAAATCAAGTCGAAAATGTTTCCTTAAAAAATACAGAAATGAGAAAATGTACCATTGCACCTGATGGACCAAGTTGCTGGAGAGCTACATCTTTTTGATCAGCCAATTCAAGCTGCACATTGGACAAAAGAAACTGATGCAGAAATGTTACACCATGGGCAATAATTTCAACATATTTCCTAAAGCATAATAAAAATGATTAGAGAGTAATTCTAACAATCACTCAAAATAACACCAAACAATATTATAAATAGAAAACATAATTTGATTTTACTTTAATAAAAATTATTATATTACTTAAGTATTACAGCATTTATATCAACAGCATTGTAAACAATTATAACAATTTTACCATGTCAATAACCATGTATTTACTGTCGAATCAACTTCCTTTAGCTTTTGAACTATGAAAAGACTGGATTATTTTCTTTCCAGTTTTTGCAACTCTTGATCCAGTAAACTTCTGTTTTTTTCTTTAATTACTCATATTAATAACATTTTTTATATTACATTTTGCTTTTATTCTTTCAAATTTTTATAGTACTTTCATTTAAAAGAGAAAAACAATTGTATTTTCAAGAAGGTACCTAATAATTGTACTTGCAAAAAATCAAATTTGTGTCTAATTTGATACTTAAAATTGTTATTTAAGTTTTTTCCACCTCCAAAAATTTAATATCTTCATTTTTTACCAATACAGAAATTTTTTAAAAAAGTTTTACTTGATTCAAATTAATCAAAAATTATATACAATGAAACAGAGAGAAACAAATGCAATTTTTGAACAAAAGTTTTAATTTTTAAGAATCTAAAAAGTATTTTAAAGATTGAAAAGCTTAATATAAAGTAACATTCTTGTTTGTTTTTTAAAAATGAAAAATAGTTATTCTAAATTTAAAATTCAAAATTTTAAAAAAAATTCAATAAGATTTGAAATTTTTAAGAAAACTATTGAATCATTTGCAACACAAAAGCTTCAGAAGCAATATAGAAATAATTTTTTTCAAACATAGAAATACAAACATAAAATTAAAGATAAAAGATACAAATGAATTGACATTAATTTTCGTACAGAAAATAAACACACACGTCTATTCTATATTTTACATATAAAACATATATAAAAACGCTTTTCATCATTAACTCATTAAAGGAAGTTTAAAATTCAACTATCTCTAATGGAATAAAAAGATTTTTCTTTTAATTTTTTTTAAAAACTTATGGCAAGTTTTTGGCAATCATATGCCATTATCTATCTTAAGAATACACTACATCTAGTTATGTAAGAACATTTCATTAGATTTTCTTAAGTACTGTTTAATTTTTCAACATTTAAAAAAAAAATAGTTTTTTTTTTGTTTTTTTTTTCATATGCTTTTTATTTTTTAAAAAATTTTAACTCAATAATGTGATAGAAAATTTCAACAACTAAAAACAATTTCTTTTTTTTTTAATTAATTTATGCATTTTGACAAGATAATAACAGAAGCTAAGGATATAAATGCAGCTAATAACGATTAATAATCCTTACAAAGCAAAAAGTATGAATTGTATAGTAAGTAGACTTCACTAAAGAAATTAATGAAGCTTTCACAAAACTTTCCTCTTTCATATTTTCCTGCATTTGTAAATAACTTGCAATAGAAGAAAATTTTATAGTTTATCACATAAAAAAGATTTAATGACAGTAAAAACGTTCTAGAATATCACTTACCGAATGCCACATGTATTCAACTTCTGAGAAATAAAAAATGGAGGCAAAAACTGTATCGATATACGTTGGGCATTATTAGACCAGGGACACATTATGGTGATGAAATGTTCCATAGTATTTGAATTTCTCTGAGGCTGAAACTGAGCAATAACCTTAAGAGATATTTCTGCAGAAGTAAAAGGTTGCATTTCAGGAAGTGTAACTTGCATATCTTCTACCCAAGAGGGACTGGAACTATCTTTCTATAAATACAATTATTTGTAAGAAAGTAATTAATATTATAAACGGGTTTAAATAATCATAAAAATTCTTAAATTTCAGACTAATATATCTTTTTCTATAATAAGTAGGAGGAAGGGGGTACCCTCTGTCTGCTTAACATATTGTACAAATTATACAACTTTGTTCATACTCATTACTCAAATTGTAAAATTGTAATTTACATGTATTATCTATTTTTTTCAATATATTGTAAGCAGGGAAAAAATTTCAAACCCTTGTCTCTGCATTTTAATTTGTGGTTCAATTTAGTGTCTCTTCAAAAAGAATGTTCCTAATCACCTTGTTCTCTAAATTGTACAGAATTTTTATTCCGTTTTTGCTTTTGCACCTTGACAGAATCGCATACAATTGTCCATGTGTAAATATTGTTTCTTTGATGTTACATATAAACCTTTTCAAAACTCTGCCCCTGTGAATTACTAAGAGTCATGGCAAACACTTATCTTACAAGGAATTGTGTATGTTTCAATAGAAATGGCACATTCAGAATATGCATTAGTTTTCAAATACAAATTTATGATGTAATGTAATAATCATTGAGCTTGAAGCAGGTGATTGAACTCAAAATTGCCCTTTATTGCCAGTTTGTAACCATAATATTGAACAGAACTTACTGCCTATTTATTATAGTTCTTGAGTGTGAGATAAAAACATTTATTACATCAACATCAGGAAAAACTTTTACATAAGGAGAGATGTAAAATGATTTTACTAAGGGACCTCAGTAGTTAAACAATGATTTTTATTAACAATAAAATATCACTTTTAAACTAGTTCCTATTTAGTGCATGGATATTGTTGAATGAAGAATCAGCAGTTTTTAACATTAATCTGAGACAAATAAATCATTTGTGCACTAGAACACAAAAATGAATAGCATTTCATTTTTCAAACCAGCAAAGTTAAAATAAACTTTGCTTATAAATAAAATCATAAATACAATAATGAATAACAGAATAAAAGAAGGATGATAAAAAAAGTATATGTCAAAATAATTTTATGTATATAACCACATACATGAGCATCGCCAACTAATTTTCATTTAACAATATCTTTCTATTTTAGATATCTTTTACATCTTTTATTTGGTGAGTAAAATGAAGCACTCCTTTGAATATAAAATAAATTCTGAGTTTCATTTTTTTCAGCTCTAATTTACACATTAATAAAACCATATTAATTTGATTTTAAAAATATATTGATTTAAATTTAATAATAGTTCTTTCAGAACATGAATAATCTAATGAATTAATGTGCATTCAATCAATGGATATCAATGAATGTTACATCAATGAATATCACCTTCATTTTTAAGCCCCTTGAAGCCTTTAAAACAATGATGGTTCCCTCACTAAAAGAGGAACTGCCACTGAATATTTTCAACATAAGATCCTGTTCAATTCCAGACACTAAATCACCTAGAAATACATGTTCACAATTATTTTTTTTAATTAAACATTCTATTAAAATAAAGAAAGTATAGAAATATTATCCAAAATAATCACCTTTTTCATAATATCAGTATCTTCTCAAATAAAATCCTATTTCTATCCATGAATACATAATTTTTTTAAAATTTACATATTTCTGTTGAAGTAACTCAATTTTTATTTTTATTATTTCTATTTCTAAAAGAGAAAACCTACTAGGGCATCATTAAATATTTTCCTCATTATTTTCAAAATAGAGTGCTTGGTATGAATAATATAATACCAATATTAAAGTATATTTTTTATGAATAAAGAAAACATGCACAAAAAGGCAGTTTCATTTTTAAAATTAAGTCTGACCAGTTCATTATATCTATTGAACTCATGAAAAAAATTCTTAAGATAAAAACACACACACACACACATTTTAAATTTTCATAATCATTTTTTTCATAAATAATATATTATGGTTATACAGTTTAAGAATTATTCACAGTTTTATCACAAATACTTTTATTTATAACTGAAATGAGAATTCATAGATAAAAATTAGTGTACTATTAATTTCAATTAATAATAGTGTAAGACATTGAGTCATGAATAACATGGAGCGAGTGAGTGAATATTAACGTTGCCCTATTCAGCTGCACAAGGACTTAGGATTACGGATCTTGTAATTTTGAAACATGGTCATGTGACGAGGACGACACCTGTGTGAACTGCCCCCCCCTCTCCTAACTTTCACACCACACCAATCGGACGATGTTTGAGCCTCGATAGATTTAACCTGCATCAACCCTTCTACATGGCAGATCTTCAGCAGCACTAGACTTGACCTCATTATGCATCGGCCCCAAATCCATGACCTAGATTCATAAGGCTACATTTGCCTTATGAATAACACGGATCTTATCAAAGCATATATAAAGAAAATTTTACAGACAATTTACATACTTTATATTTATTGTCAAAATTACAATAAAACTATATTCCAAAATATATTTTCTTATACAATCTTTGAAATCTATCTACTGCATCAAGAAAACATAACTTACCATGATGATCTTCTCTCCAAGCTCGAATTTGGGCTTGAGTTCTACACTTCAATCTTTGGAATTGAGCATCAGTAACTGCAATGAATATAAGAGATGAAAAAAATTAAACATGAAAAGTAATAAAAATATTCAAATTTTTATAGTGCTAAAAGAATTCTTTAAAAGAATACAACAAAGATACAAAAGAATAGAAAATTTCAGATAATTTGCTATGTCATTTTCATCAAGCTAGAAGCATTGTACAACAATATTTTTACATTAAATTTACTACATAATGATATTAAACTAAACTCTGAGGTGCAACAGCCCATGAGGACCAAGGCTTACTGTGCCCATTTCAGTATTCGTGACCTTGGGAGCTGAGGTGCATGAACAGATGTTTCGATCAGGTTGGTCAGTCTGACACAAAACCCCCAGTGATTAGTTCCCAAGCAAGCTTTTTAACTATATTAACATTGTAAAAATGCTAAAATATAGATCCATTTTTTAAAATTTCTATTAAATTTTTAACATTAAGACATTGGCTACTAAAAATTATTATCTATAATACACATTGTTTAGTAAAATAAACAAAATAAAGGAAATTAGGAAATTTCTTTAAGTGAGCATATTTCTTTTGCAATAGATAAAGCACATACTTTCTCTCTGATTTATCTATCATTAGAACCATTTGAAACATACAAGTATAGCAATTTCTTTTATCAAAAAATTTAAGTCTTAAAACTTTTGTAAATCAAAAGCAATTGAGTACTTTTAACAGTTCTGTTAACATAATAACTTTGAGGATATCAATTAATTCCATTAAAGCTTACTTTTTAAAAAATGTAAAAAACAGTTTACAGGATGTGTTATTAAAATTTATACATAAAAATTATAGATTCCATAAGGTTGTATTTCAAAAACAAAATATCATATAAAATGCATTATATACAATTATTTTAACACATTCATCATGAGGGACGAGATAACTAGTCTTCCAGTATCCAGAAATAAATCATTACAGTGAGAATTGTTAATTGCAGTTGATTATTATTTTTCAAAGTAAAATAAACAAGTTTTGAAGGAATTTGTCTTTTGTTTAAATTTTAGCGCTGCACAAAGCACCACAGAGGGTGGGACAAAAGCGTGCTATTGCCGCAATGAAAGTGTTGAATAACTGTATAGTTCTCATATGCAGTTATTTTAGTAATTCATTATAGACAGCTATTCAAACTCTATATAAGTTAGTTTAAGATATATACAGCTCTTTTAACCATTGTTGTTGTATTTCATTCAATATAGTCCAATTTTTCTTTTCAAATAACAATGAAACGCAGAAATAGACTTGAATGATAAAAAGTATTGAGAAAAAAAGTAGTCAAGGAATGAATTATACAAAATGTCATACTCAAAGGACTAAATGCAAGAAAATCAATTAAAATTAAAGCATGCCAAATCTTCAACATGTACAAGTTTTTAATTGACAAACAGTAATAATAGTAAAAGAAAGATTTACAGAGTACAAATAATGTGCAAAAATAAATCTTAATGTGAAATAATTACAGCTTTTTAAGCAAAGTACGATGGAAAGAACTTACTTTCTACTGTCTTCCTTGTGATAGTCGGCAATTCTTCTATAACAACAAAAGAAAATAATGGAGAAAGATGAGACAATGCAAAATGAATGTTTCCCCATTCCATCCAAAGACGATGAAAAACATACACTCCAGACTGAGAAACCTGAAAAAATTCCCAACCATATTAATAATATAAATACAAAGAACATTCTTTAGTTAATAAAATCTTTATTTTACATGAAAACATTTTTTCCCCTTTTTCTAAATGAAATTTTCTTAAACCTGGGCATTTGCATCTCTGATGAAAAATATCATACTTTAAAAACAACTGTATAGCACTTTATTTTGCTGCTGGCAAATCCCAAAATTTTATTTTCAGAAATTTAAAATAAAATTAAACTATGTGGAAATAAAAAAAAAGCATTAAAATACAGAAATATAATATACATGAAAATGACTACACCATTTACTGAAGCATAATGATCACATTCATGATAGTCATAAAACACTAGCATAATACTATCAAAAAAATTGTGATGTCTTTCTTTATTGCGGAAGTTTTCATCCAAATGACAACAAGGTGGAGTAATCATATACAAGTATCAAATTGATTCAATGTTATGGTACAAAAATATAGTTTAAAAAGAACAAGTTAGAAACAAAAGTAATCATCAAAATATAATCAGAATAAAAAGTTAACTCTAATTTTCAACAATGTAAATATTTTTAGGTTCTTTATAAAACTCGAATATTAACTGCATAAAAAATATTCAATAATTTAAGAAACATTTCCTGTTCATCATAACAGATATGTAGCAGATAAAAAAAATAATGTATTAAAAGAACTCTTTATATTTTTTTAATGTTCCCAACAATTAAATAAAAGGGAAACAAAATCATGCAAAATAAGAACATTTTAAACCAAAACAAAAACCTATTTTTATCTAAATGTCATAAGATAACAAATTCATGAGTGAATTTAACTATTCAATTAAACCAATAGTTCTATTATTAAAATACTCAGTTTTTGTAGTTCTCTAAGAAAAGATAATTATAATGCCTTTATAATAAGAGAAAGTGCCAGCTGTTACACCAGAAATTTTAAAAGCATCTAAATGCAACTCTAAACGGTATCGAAATAAATTTCACAATTTACCTTAACAGATAAAATAACAATGTTATGGCCAGGAACAAGTTTAACCATGCTAACTTTATAACAAGGTCCATTATCCTCTTCAGAAATATCATCTTTATGGAAGCCTTGGCTATCTCTTCGTCTTAAGACTTGATGGGTATTTTTGCACACAACAGAATAAATCTGAGAGCCCTCTTGACGATATGAACCTACAATGAGCTGAGGTTGAACTAAAATCCGCTGCTGCATATCATCTCTAGATGGAATACCTAATCCTCCAGATGTCATTGGAGACATTGGACTATGGGCTGTTGAAACACTAGATTTCGATGATAGATAATGACTGTCTGATTGTTTTGATTTATCAACACTAGGAGCACTTTGTTTCTTTATATAAAGTTTAATATTACGACATATAATTTCACTTGGTAAATTACTATGGATATGAAAAGTTACTGATATTTCCGAATCACATATCATTGGAGTAAAAGATGATTCAATTTTGGCACAACTGACTAGAAATGTTTTCTCTGTCCTCACTAATAAGGGATCTGAAAAATAATTAATAATTTTTAATTATATATTTCTATCACTTTAGTACAAATTTAAGCCTTTTTACAAAGTTATCAAAAGCTATTTTTTAAATTATTTAATTTTATAAATGATAATTAAGTTACCTGAGCCTAGTTTCTCACTACAACTAATAATTTCTTGAAAATAATCTTTCCTTTTATCTAAATTAAAAGAATGTGTAGCAGCAAGACGAATGCAGGTTTTGATGTATCTTGGAACATCTTCCATTGCAGAATAACATTCAAGCAAATCTTGATGGATACTAGCTGTTAAAACTTCCCAGTTTTCTTCTCGGTAAGTTTTCAATAAATCGGCTAAAAAGGATACTGCTTTTTGAGGTTGCTTCATTTTCCTATTAATAACACAGATAGGAAAGCATAAAAAAAAATACTATTGCAACTTCAATATAGTTCAAAATGCACCTTTAAACTTAATTTTAAAAAGTTAAAATAATTATGAAAAATATTTTGTTTAATATTTAAATAAAGAGAATTTCTTAATCTAAAAGACAAAAAAACTCATGCAATTATCAATATATTATACATTTTGTGAGCGGAGAAGGAGAATCTAAACATATACTTTTGCAATTTGAAGAAAAAGAAAGAAAAATAACAATCCTTAAAAATTTTAATATAATATCTTACTAGGTTGATTGGTTTTTTACAGTATAAAAACTATGAGATTATTATGTGCCAAACAAGAGAAAACTAAAAGTCTACAAAAAATACTTGGCTAAAATGCCATGGTCCATAAGTTAAAATATTTAAAATCTCAAGCAAGATACATAAAAATAGTGTAGAAAACAATATTAGATATATGATGATAATAGATAAAACCAAAGCCATGAATATTTTTAAAAATAAATGTCACATCTGAATTATTTAAAATCTATGATAGGTTGAAAATAGTGGGCTTACAAATCCTGCGATTGTAAAGATTAAAATGAAGTAAATGAATCTCAAATTATATAAAAATACAATGATGACAAGCAGATAATTAGAATCTCAACAAGAAATGACAATAGTTAAGACAAGTATCACCAATGCATTTACTGATGAGTAGAACTTTCTCACGAAGGCTAATATTTTTTATTTAGGTTTGAGTGAGTCGGAATGATGGAGTGAAGTTTGTTCTCCATTTTCATGTCTGAGTCAAACTGTCAGATCCTGTACAGGAAGGAGTGTGAAACTCCCGGCCCACAACGAACATTTTTGCGGCAATGGCTAATATGTAGGCATTCAATAACACATAATAAAAAAATTTTAAAATTCCCCAAATTGGAAAGAGTTGCAGAAATGAGATGTCAAGTGTAAGGACTTAAATATTTAGTTTTTTGTTCTTTTATATATGTTTATTATAATGTATTATTCGAAATAAAGATATGTTTCTATTATTGATTTTTATGCGGCCCATCTAAAGTTAAACCTTATTTGCATGATCCAAGTTAGCCTTTGAGTTAGACATCCCTTCTGTACAGCCTTCACCAGAAATATGGCTTCAAGTCCTCATATGAGACAGAAAATCAGTAGATCATGCTAGTTCTTGAATATGATGCACCCTCAGTATTTCCTCATTTCCTGCAATTCTGGTGCGACAAGGAACCAACAAAGCAAATACATTTCTATTCTATTCAACCAAGACAGAAAAATGGGCAGAGAGTTGGAGTAAAACAATGAATTTTAATAGGGCACATGAGTCTAACTAAATAATGAGTTTCAAATTCTATGATTTTGAAGTGCTGGCTCTGAGTTCACTAGCCAACCATACGGCATAAGTGAGTGAAAGCTATATTAACATTGCATCATAAAGCTGCACAAGGGCTACTGGCAACGAACCCGGTAATTTTGAACCTTGGTTAAGTGACGAGGACCTGACCTAACCTGACAAACCTGTCTCCCAACAACAACATTACACCAACAGGACACCACTAAGCCTTGACAGATTTGTGCATTGGCCGCCTCTTTACAGTGGGTTTTCAGTGGCAACCTTAGGGCATGAAGATCTATGATGTAAATTGACATAGTGATGAGAAGAGCATCAGTTATGGCTGAATACTGGCATACTACAGTAGTATCAACAAGCAATTTAGAATTACATCTGTCTGTAAAAGTCAAAATAAAACCCAAATGCATTTTTCGGTGCTCCCTAAGAAGTGCCCAGAAAACCCATTAAGAAGCTATTTCTTCACCTGAATCAATAAGAAATCTGCCTGTGAGGCAACTCATTCCCAGGAAAAATATTTTGAAATGTATCGGGAAAAAATGTACTACAATAAGGTCTTAAATAATCAAAATTTCAAGATAATAATTCAGGAAATGAAATATTAAAATGAAAACATTAATAACATTTTTTTACATTTAAGCATTTAAACTTTACACTTCAGGAAACATAAAACTAAAGATACTAGCAGCTTACATATATAGCTGAGCTAAATCTCTTCCAATCAGACGAGCAGTCCTTATTCTTCTATTATGCTTGAAAGTTCCCATGGTTAGCTCAGAAAGTTCCTATAGCAACAACAAAAAAAAAACAATTTTAAAGTATAATAAAAAAGAAAATAAATAAGTTAACAATTTATCTTTCTTTTAAATTAAGCATTCTTAACTACCACTAAGGCTACAAAAATACAAGTCAAAGGAAATATGTAGGCACCTTTAAAAAAAATATGGCAAGAATATCATTTGCAAATCATCCCTTTAAAAAAATCTTCAAAATTCTTACATTACAAAAAAAAAGTCTTACATGATAATGGAAGGGCAACCAATACATAAGCAGTCCAAAATATTTTGTGAGAAAACAATGGTCCTATTATTTATGCAAAATGAAATATGAATAATAACAGCGTTTTGAGTACTTGGTTACTTTCAATAATAGATCAGTTTCAGAGAATATGATAAAACATGGAAACTAATCTAATGTTAGTAAATGTTGTTTATTCTCTTTTAAAAGAAAAAGGTTTTGTTGAAAACTGCATACGCTGTTACAAGCTAGAATAGAACATAAAGAAAAAAAAGTTGATTTCTAGTTCATTTACAGTTTATAGCACTGGAACCCAAAAGATAAGGACAAAAATTTTGAATAGCTAGAGATTTAGAAAGTAAGTATTTTTTGAATGCACTATCTCATCTAAGGAAAAAATGAAGATCGTTATCAAAGTCAGAGAGAGAGTCACTGAATATGTAGTTTTAAAAATAATTGAACCATTTCAAAATATGAGAAAAGATACCACAGTTGATTTTTTAAACTTTTTTTTGAATTTGCTAATGAAAAACCAATGAGTTTAGTTGTCATGGTGAATAGAACCCAACAAGAAATTTCACATTGTACAAAATCAGTAGCAACAAAAAGTGGCATAGATATTGTTGATCAAATGGCAAGGCAATATTCAATCAAAGCATGTTCCAAGAAGATAGCCACACATATTACAATATTTTAGATTTTGTTGCTATAAATGTTGGGATTATTTTCAAATGTGTAATGGAAGGAAAATTATCAAGGAGGATTTTTATTCAAACAGTAGCTCAAGCATTGCAAGAAGAATATGAAGATGAATTGAGAACTGAAAATTCTTCTAAGAGTAGGAAATATGAAGCAGTAAAAAATGACATGGAAAACAGACAAATGAAATGTTGTTCTAATAAAAGAATGCTATGAGACAAATCAGCTATAAGTGTATTGACTCAAAATAATGTTAGTAGTTATTTCTCTTGTTTAACAAATCCTATTTTGCAAAATTTTGCTCATTTTATTTTTTGTATGTACTATATATATTTGTAAAAAGGATATTAAAATACACATTTTATTCTAATTTTTAGCTAAATATCCACTAGTGTCAAAATAACACTTGGCTCACATTTCAGAGGGGTAGCAAGATTTCTGTCAAACTATTGAGTTAAACCATCAGAATTTAATACATGACAATAATTCTATGATCTCTTTAATCAAATAAAAATGAAAACCACTTAAAAAATTAGCTAACTTTTTTAATTCATCATCTAATTGTTTTAAAATAAAGTTAATATCAGAACATTAATATATATATATATATATATATAGGCTCTATTAGCAGCAGTAGTCAGTTTAAAATGCATTCTGTTAGTCAGAAAACCTTTAGAAAGTATTGCAGTTGCAATTAATGAAACCAACTAGTCTTCTAATGGTAAAGTATGAGTATCATCTTTAAGGAGGGTGAGCCTTGTTTTTAACAATATTTATAACTAAAGCATTTTAATGCATCAACTTAATAACAAACTTTTGTAACCAAAAAACAAGAGTTTTATAATTATAAAAAGCAAAGTAAAAAATTAAAACAAAATTTATACATCTTTATTTTTTTTAAAAAAAAGAAAAAAAACTAAAATGCAATAAAATTATACAATTGATGTTTTTAATACAAAATACACATTTTCCAGTCAGTACTGTTTGTTAAAACTCAACTAGTAAAATATTAGGATATGTATTTCATTCTTCCAACAAAAATCTCAATAAAAGCTTTTTCAAATTAAAAAAAAAATAGTATAAAAGATATGTTTAATAATTTGATCACTCCTGTCGATAAAATTATATTATTCAAAATTTCATCCAAGTTTCAAAATAATTTTAAGAAATGCAAGATATTTTAAAAACAACTTAATCATAATGAGTTAATAGTGGTGCTCTCAAATTTTAATACCTACATTTTCCATTTGAATTGTATATAGACTATTCTTACATATTTTTGTACATAAACATCATGCTATAAAAATATTTACAACTAAAAACTAAAGTTTTTCATAGCTGAATTATTAATTAAATAAAACAAAAACAGTACAAAAAGTTTTTAAAAAATATCATACCAGATAATGTTTCAAGAATGAATCTTTGGAAGAAAGTGCAGCTCGCAATTTAGCATGAGGACTATCTGCTCCAACTAAAAAATTTTGAAAAGATAAAATGTAATAGTAAAACTAGATTTAAAACTGAAATAGTTTATCTAAATTATGTTTATCACTGGAAAAAAATTGAAATTATGGAATTTAACAACTTAAATAATTTATCATTAATTAAATTATCATAAATTTCTATGATAATTCCCCCTCTCCTTTGCACATCTAAAAAATCTTTCATATTTTAAAAAAAATTTCAAAGATATTCCCCTATCAGATTAAATTTAAAAAATTAAATTAAATAAGATGCTTCTAATTCATATTAAAAGTTAACCCATAAAGAATGGAAGTAAAGTATAAAAAAATATGCAATGACTTTAAGAGGCAAACTTTCTGCAATGATGGAAAAATTTAAAGCTTATTCTTAAAATATTATGAATATACTCTTGATGTAACTTCATGGTAGACCAAAAAAGGAAAATACTTAGCATAATAGATTACATCATAATAAAAATACACTCCCAAGTTTATTTCACTTTATATTATGCACGCGCTGAGTGCCAGAGAAAGTTCAGTTTCAAGAAAGAGTAGCCAGAAGAAGATGCAAAGTGCAGTGTAGGCATAGTTCATTGAATTCTGTAAATGATCCAGAAGCAGTTATTAACACTTGGCAAGGGAAAGGTACTATAAAACTCTACTACATTTCCATTTCTCTATTAATAAGAGAAATCAATTTTTAAAGCAGTATATCATTGCAGAGGAAACATGACAGTTAAGATGCCAGGTCACTGTCAATGGAAGGAGTTCCATATTTCATATGAGATCCCAACAGGTTGCATGATCTAACTCCAGAAATTGGGTTGATCCATACATTAAATCACAGCAGATAGCAACTTACCTACATACATGACATGAAGCTATGATGAAGATGGTTGGAAAACAAGAATGCACAACATTCAATGAGGAGGAGCTATACAGCCAGGTCAACATCACCATAGGTGGATTGATGCATCCACTGGCAAGCACTTAAAGCTATGCAATTCACTTTCATCAAGCTTTTGAATGCTCACTAGATGCACCAATAGAGATTGGGACCATTATTCCCAAATGGTCACCAACAGTTCATATTTATGGTATCTATTAAGAAAACTGCCATTTAATCTATAGCCTCTATGTTTCCATTTACAATTTACAATGGTGTCAAGTTAGGTGCATCAGCATGACTGAATAGTGCAGAGTTGTCACAGTTTTGTTTCAACAAAGCTGTTACATAAAATTTATTGTCAGAGTCACAGTGGGTTCAATCCGACTACAATATGCCACACTGAATAACAAAACAACATTATAGTTAGGGAATGAAAAAGTTATTTTGTACTCAGATAGTGCCAACAAGCACAATATAATTTAGAAGAAATTGTAGCAACATGTAATAAATTGGTCATTGAATAGTTTGTGTTTGTGAAATTTTGTAGGAAATTTTTTGACATTTAAAAATAAAAGGGTAAAACAGAAAACCCTACTAAATTTAATAAGAGTTTTTTATTGTGTACCATTGAAACAATAAAAGAACCATCAAAGATTTCAATGATTTATTTTAACATAAAGCCCAATACCCAATATTTTGCATAGAGGGAAGATTGGAAATCTAGAGGTCACTAATGTCCCTTAATCTTCCCGAATCCAGCAAAAATTTGAATATGGACTGCCACTCCATGTCATGCCGCTACCACTATTGCTGTACGCTGTGGATCTACAACCTACTATACATCTAGAGCATTTGCACAACCTGCAACATTCCCAAGATTTGTCTAAATTCATCTCTTTCTATGCATGAGTTTCTTTTTAGTGCATTTTCATTGTTAAACAAGAGTATACATAAGTACATGTGTGATTTATTTTCTCTAGAAATTATTCCCTACATTAATTAGATTATTTAACTTTTAGTAAACAGTAAAAACAGTCACAAAATTTTCTATTTTAAAAGAAAATGTATACTTCAGATTAATAGAAAACTTCAGTAATTTGTTCTAAAACTTATTTGTATAGTTCTCGTTATATAGGCAAACTGAAAATATAAGCTATAATGAATGCATTCATGAACCAATCTTTCCTAACACATAATATTACCTCAAAATTTCTACAAACAATAAAAATAATAAATAATTCAACAAATTATTTCAAAACTTTTTTTCAGGAGTTTCAATTAAAATAGATATTTTAATTCTGAATTCAAGTATCCTACCGGGATATGGATCTGCTCCCATCCCGGCTAGAAGATTGACAACAATATGAAGCTTTTCTGAACTGTCAGTCAAATCTGGCATAAGACCACAAAGGATTCCAATGTGATGCAACTGAAATTAAAAAGCACAATTCTGAATTCTTTCAGAATTTTGAAAAAAGTTTGTACAAAAATGTACTTTTAAAACTAAAAAATTCTAGCAGGAGAAATTTAACATTTTCCAATGAAAGATACTCTATAGAAGTACATGTTAATATAAAATTTATTTATTTTACTTGCTAGAAAATAAAGATGCATTAACAATTATTATAATCCACACAGAAGAGCTGCTACATTATGCCCTTACCAAGTCTTTTCACATGTAGTGTTTGTAACAACATAATGGGGAATGCAGCTTGCTCACATGCAGTCATTGTGAATACTTATTGAAAGTGGTGTATGGATGGTGAAATGACAATGACTAGCAGTTTGTTGATCATGGCACATTAATTCCAGAGGAGAGAAGAGACTGTTACGGTATTGTTTAGCATGACCTAAGAGCTACAGTATCTGATATCACCAGCAGCTACAACAGCAACAAGGGTCGATATACAGTGCAATGTATACTGCTGCATGTGGGCCTATACAGTCAGTGCTCAAATCACATGTCATTGACAGTACACAAATGATAGTTCCTGTAATTGGTTATAGAATACTAGCATTGAATCACAGAAGAATGAAAGAAAGTCCCCAATGAATGTTTTCTGATCAATCACACCTAATGAAAGAAACAAATGTATCAATTTCCATAGAAAACTCTGGCACCAGGATGCACAGTCAGACAAATACAACAAAGCAAATGGTGGCAGTATTATGGTGTGGATGGTATTCTTGAAGTGCAGTGGGACTCCTTATCCTCACAGAATGACCCCTGCAAACATCATTGTAAACCAGATGCACCCCTTCATGGCAAGTGTTCCCAGCTGCTGATGCTTAACAACTGCATTATGCACTATGCGTAATGGCTGAAACATCAAGGAGTGATTTGAGGAACATTTAGAGGATTTTCAAGTAATGTCTAGGCCTCTGAATATGCTCAACATGAATCCAATCAAGCATTTAGGATTCTACATGGAAAATGAAATTCATGCTGCCACATTACCACCTCATAATGTGCCAGAATTGTAGGACCAATTGATGAGTGTCTGGTGCCAGATACTTCAGATTGTTTTTTAGCACTTTATTGATGCAATTACTTGCCAGGTATTGGCAATTTTATTTCATATTAAACATGCAATCATAACATATAATGCTCTTGTAGTGCATTTATTGCACTTTTTAACAAAAAACTTTAAAAAATATATGAACTTGTATATGATTATATAAAGGAATAAATTTTAATCATTACTATGGTATTTTAAAGTTTTAACAAAATCAATTTTAAATAATTTACACCATAAATTTTTAACATACAATGTAATTTAATTATCTTTTTGACAATTGCATTTTAATTATTAATAGAAAATTGAAAACAAAAGCTGCTAACCTTTTCTCTTGCATAAGCCCACAAACCTGCACAATAGAGAGAATATTCTTTTATTTGAGAAGTATCACTGAATTTTTCACACGTTTGCAATACTTCAAAACAACTGAGAAATACCCAACAAGCAACAGATCCTGGAGGCATAGATACCTAAAACATCAAGAGAAGTTTAAACAATTTAAATTAGAAATACAAATTATACAAAAAAATTAATAGTCATCAAAAAAAATCATAATTTTAAAAAAATTGCAAAAAAACTAAATTATAATTTTTAAATATTTTGTTTCATAACTTGGTAGGTCTTCAGATGCAGTCTGAAAAAAAGAGTTTTTTTTTCTTTCTAAAATTAACAAATCTAACATTTTCTAGTTAAAAAATTAAGACTTAAGCAATGCTTCATATAATTATAACAATGTTTCAACAAAATCTTCAGGATTTATATATATATATATATATATATAGCAGTAAATAATTCAAAAGAAGACTAATAAATCCCAAGCATTCTAAGATCAGACCGGAAGAACCAAGAACATGGAACCATGACAAACCAAAAAGAAATGTAGCTAGAGGGGAAAACTATTATGATTTCTCGAGCTGTCACTGGTTTAGGACAGTGAAACAGGATTAAACAATGTTTTGTGAGATCTCAACCTTCTCCTGCAGCAGAAATTGTTTCTACATAATAGCTCCCAGTATAAACTAAGGCAAAAGCCTAAAACCCACGTGGGTGAATATAACAGCAATAGAATAGAAATTGCAATATTAAATTACCATAGGAATCCGGAAGAAATAGACAAATATAAATATGTATAAACAAAAATATTTGCAAGAGAGGTTAATAATGAATATAACCATAATTAACAATAATGTAAATGAGCAAAGAAACTCTAATCTTACCCGATGTATACAGATTCCACAAATGTACTGACTCAATGCATTAAAAAAACACAGCAATACTAAGAATAAAGGCGCCATCTATATATATTTTAGTAACTAAATATAAGCATATATTAAGAATATTATATACTATAGACTAAATATATTAAGAAATATAACAATAAAATTATATACTATAAAATAAATAGAAATGAATACTTAAAATAAAAATAATTAAATAGCTATAACTTTGATGACATATTTATAAATAAAATTAGCTGGATAGTTATAGTCTAGGCAACTTTGAAAGAATTTTTTATAATTATTAATTCTCAATACTTTTTCAGATACTAAATCATTGTATATATATGTGTGTGTAAGGATAATTAAATTAGATCTAAAATTAACTCCTTAGTCCACTTCTAACTTTTATTTTCCTGTTACATCTTCAAGTATTAAATTTATTACCCAGTTCCGGAATGGAGGAGAACATATGGCTTTAAAGATCTTCACCTCTCCTACCATTAATTTTTATTACCTAGTATTTCAAATATACCTCTTCAATAATAAGGAATGTACTTGAACAGACATCTGGCTCTTGAGAAGCGTCTCTCTCTTATAAACAGATTACAAAATGATCTCATGGAATAAAATAAAATGTCTTGATGTTCACTCGAAAAACACTATATATATATATATATATATATAATCCATTTACTCATATTAAAAACTTGTTAACTTTAGTTTTTTTAATAATGTCTGATCATGAAAACATGAAAATTTAAATAAAATTCATAGAAAAAACTATTTTCCAAAACTTTAATTAGACAAAAGTACTATAACTTTAAAAACAGAATACCTTAGAAATACCATCTATTTAACATGAAAAAAAATTCCATTTTTAAATTCTACACAAATTAACATTAAAAATAAAATTAATTCATTTAAAACTTAAAATGAAGTACATAGCAGCATAAATATTTCAACTAACCTCTAATATTTTTAATTCACTAATACAATTATGAAGGAAGGGTAGTGTCCGTTGAGCAACCTCCCATGGACGACACAAAAGTAGAAGAAGAGCACACTGCCTTGAAAATAAATAATTCCTTAAATCTAATAAACATGCATTGCCAGAAATCAAAGTGTTTCGTAATTCTATGGATTTGTCTCTAAGTAAACAAAGACCAGACCAGATATCACAAGATCGTGAAAAACAAGTAAGCCATTCTGGCATATCTGAAAAAAATACAATACTTTTTTTAAAATATTCAAATATAAAACCAATATAATTTATTGTATGTATACAAAAATGTGAAAGAGTTAACTATAAATACATCAAAACAAAGGTAGAGAACACTAGAACAGTGGTCATCAAACTACGTTTCATGTACCTTGGGTTCCATGAGTCACATTGAAAAAATCAAAAGAAAATTATAAATATGTATGCAAAATGGATTTACGTTCTCTATGAAGTTTGTATAACTTTAAGAGAACAAGAATCTACAGCTCATCCTAGTCACTAAAAAAGCCGAAAATTTTATTTACCTATAATATAGTTTTATTTTGTAATGTTTTTAAAACTTTTATTATGATATCCATCATAAAAGAATTTTCTTTACATGTACAAACATTATATTGTGAATATAAATTCTATTGTTTACTCTATCTCGGGTTATACAAAATAATTTTACACTCTTTAGTACAATTTTTTACAGAACTAAATAGTTTTCTATTGGAAAATGCAGGAAAAAGCACCAATAATAAAGGAGAGGGAATAACTTATCGATATTTTAACAGATTTGACGTTAATATCTAAATTTAAAAAACAGCTTCTAAATTTTAGCTTGCAAATTTATGCAAAATACATAGGATTTCTCACACAGCTATAAACATTTCAATGCCATTAAGTGAAAATATTTCTCAACATGAGCAGCTAGAATAACAAAAAATAAAAATAAATTAAATGTGACTTCAGATAATTTTGATAGACCTTGAATTCAACAGTTTGCGTAAAAAAATCCATGCACATATCCCTGTTATTCACTATAATGCATGGCTAGAGGTGACACTTAGATAATAAATTAATATATTATATAATTAATATATTATTAATAAATTAATAATGATTGCATTGAACCAGCAGCTCGAGAGTCATTGCCACATGGATCCAACAAGGATATGCATCTGTTAAAATTAAATTATTTGTGAAAAAATTTATTGCAATTACTATTGATTCCTAAAGTAAATCAAACAATATATTAGGAAAATCATTATTAGGAAATCATATTAAAATCACATTAAAATTTTTAATAAAAAGCACAACTTTTGTATAATTTTCTGAACAAATGTTGATTTACTTTAAATATTATATCCTTCTAAGTGTGTGGAATGGGGTTCCCCAAAAACACCTTATAGTTCTAAGGATCCCATGAATCAAGAAATTGAAGACAACTGCTCTAGAGCAATCAACAATAACCTTCAAAATGAATTTGAATATAACATTTCATTCTTATAATTATGTTTTGTCGAACTTTTAAATAAAATAATCATCAATGGGCCTTGCTTAAATTTAATTTAGAGACCAAATTTGCTTTAATATTTAAATTTATCAAAATTTCATACAAATTGAAAAATTTTTAAGCCAATATAAGAAATTCTGCAAAAATATGTACCAGTAAAAAATAATACTAGTTGAATAGCAGCTGAAACTTCTTTATAAATACGATCAAAACAAACAGTTAAATTTCAAAATAGTAGTGAAACAATATAGAAAAACAAAAATATAATCCTACAAAAAGATTTAATTCATTATTATGCTGTTTACAATAATAAAATTGATTTTTCAATAACTCACAATGTGTGTTTAAAAACATGTTAAATAAATAACATTAAAGCTGTATAATTGTTTATATTGCAAATATTGAATCTTAAAAACTTACCCCCAACATTTGAATTAATAACAAACTGTGTAAATAAAGCATCTAATTCATCATATTGAATTAAAGCTTCATCATAAAGCCCCAGCATTTCCAAAACTAAAGCCAATTCTTCTTGCAGGAAAAAGAAATTTTGAAAGCTCCAACCATTTTCATTTCTTCGTTCTCTTTGAGTGCGCATATGCTCTTCAAACAAGCATAACTGACGACTATAAGCTTGGAGAATCAGTTTGCGAATTCTTTGCAATAATGATTGCATTGAACCAGCAGCTCGAGAGTCATTGCGACATGGATCCAACAAGGATATGCATCTGTTAAGATTAAAATATTTGTGAAAAAATGTATTGTAATTACTATTGATTCCTGAAGTAAATCAAACAATATATTGAAAGGATATACCAGATAAAGACAAACATTTTAAAAATAAATTAGAAACCAATGCAAATAAATTAGAAACCAATGCAAATAAATTAGAATTAGTTTTTAATATAGAAAAGTTTTTCTGCTATTATCCAAAATATACAAAATGTTGAAAATATATTTATAAGTGTATGTGTATATATCATTCTTTTTGTCATGAAATACTTAGTAAAATAAAAATAAATGTCACTCTGGATGAAATATTCACATATTGTTGCAATTTTAAGAAACATGAATTAATATAAATAAGTATTTTAATATTTTGAATATATTCTTACCTTAGAGAACCTTGACTTGGAAAATCACTCTTTACTTTATCAAGAACTGAGCCACGAGATAATAATTTAGTCTTGTTGGACTTTTTATTTTCAGAATGATCTATCACTACAATTAACCAATCATAGATTTTCTTTGCCTTCAAAGTTCCAAGCCAATTATTTATATTTTCTTTTACGGACTGTCGGTAATGATCAATATCCTGAAATAAATTGGAAATTAATTTTTTTTAAAGAATTTTTCAAAAATAAACATAAATAATTTTGGGGGAAATGTGAATTCAAATAAGCTAATCAAAAAGAATAATTTCTTCCCCATTACAATTTTATATATAAATACTTTCTATCACAATTTTCACTATGAATATATAAATAGAAGTTTTTAAGATAAACTGTATTTATTCAAATCTAAGCCGTGCTTTTTTCCAATGTTAATGTTACTGAAAATTGGGTGTGGCTTAGAATTGAAAACGGAAAAATTTGTCGGATGTGCAAAATTGAACATGATACTGACAGTTAGAGCAATTGCAGGCTTGTGTATGTATTTAAAAGTATTTAATACTAGCGAAATAAATTAATTATTCACTCAATAGTTCTTATTTCAATTTTTCTTTAATTTAGTAAATATTACTAATTTTGTAATATGTTTTAATTTTGTAAATATGTTTTCTTTAATTTTGTAAGTATCAACAAACTTTTTGCACTATTTTTTATTTTATTCACAAAAACACACCGAGAATGCGAGGTGCAGCTTAGAATCAATGGCGACTTAGATTTGAATAAATATAGTATATAAAGGGATTATAAAAGTCAAGAGTGTATTTTAAAATTCTAAATTGTACAGGTATTACCCAAATTGATTAACTGACAATCAAAGAAAAAAGAATACATGTATAACAGATGATCAGATGATTCTAAAGTTATGAGACAAATTTGAAAAATAATACAGCTGTGTGTGTGTTTGTGTGAGAGTGAGAGAATATTAACGTCGCACTGATTAGCAACACAAGGGCTTTTGGCGACGGACCGCATAATTTTGAACCATGGTCAAGTGATGCAGACGACACCTGAGCTGGCACCCCCTCTCCTAACTACCACACCACACCAACGGGAGGACGTTTGAGCTCTCGACAGATTTAACGTGCATCGCTCCTCTACACGGCGGATCTTTAGTGGTACTAGGATCGAACTCATGATACGCTAGCCATGATCCAATGCCTAGACCACTCGGCCACAGCAGCCGCATGTTTGTGTGTGTGTGTGTGTGAAACAAACATTTTTTGTAAAGAAATATAAGGGGAAAATTGATGCATGGAGACACAAATAATTTTCAAAACAAATACTTAAAATTGTAACCTCTAACAGTTGGTTACAAGCTTAATAGGTTATGTTATCTGCAATGTTAGCAGTAAAATGCATATAATGTGCAAATTGAATATGTTTCTAGTTCTTTGATATCAATATATTTCATACATACAAATGCTTTTTAAATATGTAATCATATAATAAAAGATGCAAATGAAAAAAAATTTCATGATGAACAGTCAATGTTTATTTTACTGAATATGAAAATAAATATGTTAAAACTAGGAAAATGTCTATTTTTTTAAGTTTATTTAAGAATACAGGAATTCCAAACAAATTCCATTATCAAAATACTTGAATAAGAATAAATCATAATTTACACACATTTTCAATTAATTCAGTAATAAAAGATATATTTTAGAAAATGTTTTAATGAATAATTACATATTATTTAACTACTTACTTGACATTCTGCCCAAAAAATATGAAAAAATGCTTGCCCTAAAAGACTTTTTGTACCAGATGATGGTAAGCGTTCTTCAGAAAAAGGTATAAAATGTGCTGTTAGGTATACATTCTTGGGATTACGCATGTGAGATCTACAAATATTACAAAATAGTATGTTATATATAATCTAATTGTTAAAATATTACTACTGAAACACACAATTTCAAAAATAATTCTTCAATGGATGTGTCATTCTTAAAGAACATTTTATTAAAAACTAAGAGTAAGTACCAAAAAATAAAATGTTAAATAAAAAAATAATAAATACCTGGTCCATTCTTCTGATTCACGTGGCAATGCATCAGTTATAATGTTTTTTATTGTAGAGAAGAATTTTTCATCCCCAGCACCTTTTCAAACATTGATAAGAAAATTAGTGAATTTAATAAACAATTAACAAATTTAGAAAAAAAACTTTTAAATATATTCTTTTCTACCACCAAGATCAGATTTGTGAATAAAATATTTTAATCAAAAATGGTTGTGTTTGTGTGTGCATGCACATATGTGTGCAATATTAAATTGTTCACATGTTTTGCATATGCTACAGTGCTGATTTAAACTTATTTTGGACTCTGGGAACACATGCCCCCCTTGGCACAGCAGATCAAAATTTTTAACTAGAAAATCTGGTTAAGTTCAGCTTAACTGGGCTCCTGGTCACCTGTTCCAAGCACTCAACGGGTAAATTAGATCTGATATGCAAAGTTAGGTTCACTGGTACTCTTCATAACTTCCAATCCCCGGGGCAGCAAATTCTGCCCAATCCACAAAATGCAGCATTGACATTTTTGCTCTGCTGATAATAGCTTGGCTTATAAAATACAATCATGTATAGTAAATGTCAGTGGCATATACAGAAAGTTTTCAGGGGGGATGGGATACAGAGTCGAAAGTCCACTTTTCTCCCTACCATGCTCCAATACGCCACCAACATATTCTTTTGATTTTGTTGATTGTCAGGAACAAAAAAACAGTAAAAATAAATTATTGGATAAATAACTAGCACTATTTACATACTATATACATATATATAGGATTAGAAACAAAAAAATTAAGGGCAATGGAGGGAGGTTCCAGATTTGTGTACCCTCTCCCCTCTTGAGTGCATCGCTGGTCAATGCCATAGCAAAAAAATAGTTCTATGAATGATAAGTTTTGTAAACTTTTCTAATTCTGTTTTCTCTCTACATGGAATGCTTTTCTTTACTGCAGTTTCCCACCTCCTCCCACCAGCAGGACTTTTAGAACTTTTTTTCCTCTATAACTTTAGAATTTAAAACCAAATATTTTACACAGTGCAATTATACTAAATTTTGTTACATTGCACCCTGAACAATATGCACTATAAGATCCTAAGCATTTTACATTTTTGAGCCCATAATGTATTTATGGTACATTAAAAAAATTTTAAATTAGAGATTCTAAAATATTTTTTAAAAATTTAATGCCTAATATATATAATCATTATTTTACTAAAATATTTCAGAATTTTTAAAACATTGTATACAATGATTTAATGAAATTGTAAGTAGTACCATTGGTTATATTATTTACTCAATATATAATCATAGGTTCGTTTAACACTTTTCAAAAATAAATCTAGGAAATTATAAACTATTCATATCATAGCAACAGTTAATAATATGAATTATAAATGAGATAAACATTAAAACTATTTTTTCACAGTATAAAAATGCTTATTTTTTTACTAAGTCTATGAAAAGTATGACGGTTTTGATTCTACAAATATGTATGCAGTTTCTCCCCATGTATAATAACAATATTACTTTAAGATGAGAAAATTAATAATTTTCTTATGACCGTAGAAAGTAAAGCTAATATGCCATTAATAATAATCAAAAAGTTTTACAGTAACTTTTTGATTTCCTGAAGATGTTGGTTTCAGGCTATTATTTAGAGGTCATCTAACATTTGAAATATTTTCTCATGTACCTAAAAATCAATTTCTAGCAAGAAGATTTTCTTTTATCTGGACCAAACAAACAAAAATCTTCATGTAATGGACTATAAGAAAAAATGTTCATTGAATGCCATCTAATAACCTCTGGGCTACTTGTTTAATTGTAATTTTATTTTGTTTACATGCACTTCTTTTATTTACACATTGTTCTCAGCCACCCATCTGATAATGTGGTTAGTATGCTAACTGCTGTGCAGTAGGGGATGCCTGTGCAACAGATGGGCACTTTAAATATTCCTCGATCCACAAGTCCTCTCGAAAGGTTGGAGGCCCCTGACTACCTTTCAGGGTGTTCTCCCTTAAAGTTGGGGTAGAACCAAGCCAAATGGTACTGACACTTGATGTTGCTCAAAGCTGAGGCTAGCAACAGACGTAAGAACTAGCCCTAGCAATGATTAATTTCGTGGGTCTTGATCAAACAATACTTATCAAAAAGATTTAATGCTGAGGTTTTAAGATGAAACTTGAAAACACAGAGAGCAGTGGCTTGAACTTCCAATAGTATCATGTGTAGCAGAGAGTGTTTTTTTTTTAATTTAAGTGAGATGAGAAAGATTCATGATTGGTCATTTATTTTTGAGTTAACTAGGAATTATTATGTTTTCACTCATCTACAAACTTTTGTTTTTGCATGACAATTACTGATCATTATTTGAAATTAAAATGTTTTTTCCAAAGGGTGTGGATAATTTTCAAATGAATAAGAAACATGGAATTTTACTTTCTTTTTTTAAGGAAAAGAATTTTTTAGTTCTTGAATTTTTTCCCAGAATTATAAGTTATATTCCTATGACACTGAATTGTATGATAACCATACACAAGTTCACATAGTTATCGCCACTAACAAAAAAATTTAATAGTTAATTTTGTAAAAATCCTTATTTTACAATAAATACATTAACTTTTTAATATGTGGTAAATAAAGACAACCAATAAAAGCTTTTGAACTATGGAATACATGAAAGTCAATAAGATACAAAAAATATTAGTAAACGATTTAGGCAAATTTCTTACATCGTTTAATATTCATTTATAAAAGTTATTTATATTCTTCCTTTTACATATATTTATAGAACAAAATTATTCAAACTAGATCGCTTTAAAAATACATAATATTAACGAGAAAAATCATTTCGAAACTATGTAAAGAAAATGTAGAATATAATTTTGTTTCTTCCTAAAACTAGTGTCCAAAAGGAAGATATGCTGAATAAAAAATACCTCATATATCAATAAAAATAACATCGAAATCTTACATGTAATAATCGGTTTGCTTTCCATGATGTCAAGGTAACACAATAATTAAAAAATTACACATGCCGTATTTATTTTTTCTTCCTTTTATATAAAACTGCATATCTTTGTTTCAATTTGTTTACAACTTTACATCCTGCAACAAGAACTGACGAACACCTCTCAAATCAAAAAACACCGAAACACTTATATTGCTGCCATACGCAGCTTTAAGTTTTATTTTTAATACACATTCAACTTCTAGAGCAGTTTTCTCATTATACTGCAATATTTACTCATTATGCTGCAAAAAAAATTAGATGAAAATTTTTTTTCTCTTTCTAAATTTTACAATCCAATTTTTTTATTAAAAAAAATCCTGACACTCAAGGAAATTTTGTGCATTTTATTTTGAAGACATCTCATCTTATCTTTGTCAAGCAGACGACGCTTTTGATGCCACTCTTGCTATAGTTTCGTGGCTTGCCACGCTTATGTTTGCTTTCAGTTTGTCAACGGTGTTTAAGTGCTAAAGTGTTTCTCATGTGAGTTTGAAATCGTTTTTATAGATTCTCAACTTTAAAGTATATATTTTAGAATGGCCGCAAGAGGAGGTGCGAGAGCTAAAGGAACTGATGGAAATGATTTTAGTCATCGAGAGAAGGTTGCCTCTCACTATCAAATCAGGTATTTTATGAAATAAATCCTTATCTTTTTCTTCTTTAAGTATTGAAATCATATCAAGCTAATAAAATGGATTTCCAGGTTTTATATGTTTAATATGTAAAATGATTTTACAATGTAAGTTTGTTTATCACGGACTTTTTAAATTGCTGGTTAATATCTCATTGCAAAATAAATTTGAGTTCATCTATAAAATAATCATACGTGCAATTTTTTAGCTGATAAATTTTCATCTGAGCCTTTTCACTAGTATGTTCAATTTTAAATAGTTGATATTGAATTAACTCAAATTACTGCAATAAGGAAAAATAGGTTAAAGTGAAGTTAAGAGTGTCCCTGAGGAAACTTTGCTATATTTTAGAGGCCTAAAAATTGTCAAACTATGAATATGAATTCAAAATCATCCTAAATTAGCAATATGAAAAAAAATCATTTTTCATTGGAAAAAAAAATTTGAGAATTCAAAAAAAAATTAAAATATGGGATTTTAGTGAATTAAAGAAAAAATATTTTTGAGTTAAGAACTTATACCATACCTGAAAAATGAAGAATTGCTCTCTTTTTAGAAATGAAAATCTTCCAAAGATAAACCTTTTTGAGAGCATTAAAATAGATGCAAATTGGCTTATTTGGATTGTTAGCTTTGTGCATGTTTTGACAAAGACTAAAGTGCATATGGGGGAGGAGGCTTTGGATTTGCCAATTTTTGTATAGATATTATGGTGAGATAGCGAATTCATTCTGGCTTCCAGACACCTATCGCTAAGTGAAGTTGCTTGGCAATCAATTTTGATTGCCAAAAGAAATTGATTTCACCAAGGGCACCCCTATACTAAACTTTCACTTTTGCCATATGAACTCCAAAAGATGAGATTCAAATTCTCACTTTTTCATATTCTATTTAATTATTCATATTTTGTTTAACTGAAGGAAAATGCCCATGACATTTCTCCTCAAAGTATAAATCTCTGAATAAAATCAGTATAACCCATACATTTATCATTAAAATATGAAACATCCTTGCTTTTTTGACTATTTTTTCTTGTAGACTTTCCCATGCAATGCTCTTTTATTCTTTTACAGCAATCTCAAATAAATTATTTGAATCTTAACTAAATGCATGTCAACCTTGAAGTTTAAAGCATTCAATCTCATTCAAAGTGAAACATTTGGCCATGAATCACTGTACAGTAATATCTTGACTTACGCTACCCTGATTTATGCTAACTCCGAGTTACAGGATTTTCAAATCACATCAGTTTATCTTTTGTTTGAAAATAAATGGTTAAATCGACCATGTGATTGAAAAAGTTGCTAATCTTGCCAGGTAAAAAAATTCAGAAGTGGATAGTGTTGACTTTCAAGAATTGTTGGATTTCTATAATCAGGAACTGACAATTGATGAGCTCATAGAAATGCATGAGCAAGACATTCCAGAACACGAATCTTTAGATCCAGTTCAGTCAGAAGATTGAATGACGGTTGAGAATTTGACTGAAGTCCTCGGTTTAATTGAAAAAGATTACTAAAATTTTAGAAAATGTAGACTCCAATAATGAGCATATTTTTCAATAAAATAAGGAATTAAAAAATTATTAGTATACTGTTTGGAAATTTTGTGGAAGGGGGGGGGGGATCTTTTAGCTGGCAGACTACTTTGTTAGATTTTATGAAACCTTATACATCAAAATAACTTTGGTTTGTGATTTTGTATTTGTATTATCTAAGATTTTGTTAAACATTTTTTTTCTAAATTATTTTATTTTGTCTCTGGCTCCAGATAAAAATAATTTATATGTATTTATATGCGAAATCATGCCCTGACTTATCCGAATTCAACTTATGCAGTTATCACTCAGCCCAGTGGCGCACACAAGGGGGATGTCCTAGGAGTCTGGACCCCCAAAACCCTTGATTTTTTTTGATTGATAATAATCCTACATATATATAACATATAAATTTAATTAAGTATTTGTAATTAACAATTTATTTTATTAATTAATGCTAATTATCAATTCAATAATTTATTTTTTACTGTTTTTTGTTTACAAAATTGACAAAATCAGAAGATTCAATTGGTGTTGTCTTGAGGTATATGAGTTGCGGGACTTTCGACCATGGACCCCCCCTTGAAAAAATTTTGTGTGCGCTACTGACTCAGCCCTACACCTATCATGTAAGTTCGGGATATTAGTGTATTGCATGTATCTTTTCTTTCATCCCAAATCATTTTAGAAAAACATTCTTATACTTTTTGGTTTTTCTTTTCAAAATGATTAATGAAAAGTACACTAAAAAAACTTCAAAAATCAGGAATTATAATTTTGTTGCTTTGCAAACACATTAATTCAAACAATGAATCCTTTGACAATCAAAAAGAATGTAATCCATTTCTTAAATAAAAGAAAATTTGCCCCTTTAAAAAGCAAATAGCAATGAAAAGAGTATATGAGTAACTTATTAAGAGATATGCATTTTAATTTATCAGGATTTTAAAAATAAAGAGTTCAGATCATTTTTGTATCATGAAATAAGCATTCTGACCTGCATCCTGTTCTTTACTCCAACTGAAAAAATACATATTGTTGTTATATTGTTCAATACACTATCAGTAGTGCACACAAGGGGGGTGTCCTAAGGGTCCGGACTCTCACAAAGCCCTTGAGTTTTTTCAATTGATGATAATCCTGTATATATAACATAAAATTTAATTAAGTACTTGTAATTAAACATTTATTTTATTGACTAATGCTAATTATTAATTCAAAAATTTATTTTTTACTGTTTTTTGTGAACAAAATCAGAAGAATCAATTGGTGTTGTCTTGAAGTTTGATACAAGTTGGAAGACTTTCGACCATGCCCCCCCCCCCTTACCTTGAAAAAATTTTCTGTGCTCTAGTGTACACTATTTAACTAAACTAAAAAAACTCAGTGGTACTACAGCCCATGTTCCATGGCTACTGTGCCCATCTCAGTTTTTATGACCTTGGGCACTGAGGTGCATGAGCTGATGTTCCTGTCAGGGGATAATTCTGACCCAGTGTTTAGTTCCCAAGCAAGCTTGGTATTCGTTAATCAACCCACTGAAAGGATGAGAGGCTAAGTTAACCTTGCCTAACTTGAGGTTTGAACCCTGGACCCATAGCATGGAAGGGTGATATGCTACTACAACACTGGGTTTCAATACACTATCATAGTATATTAAAATTTTAAAAACATAAAAAAATTAAAGACAGTCAGATTTGTTAGAATAGTCTCTTTAGAAGTTGTATTGTTTTATATTAACATCATCCAATATGTGGTTCATTGCTTTTTTGAAGAAGTGTGAAATTTATAGAAATGTTATACTTATTTTCTAATAATCTGCTAATTATTATTTAGTGTTTTGACTTTTTAATTTTTTTGTTCAAATTTGTTTTAAATAGTTACATGAATATTTACTGGCAAGAACATGTAAATAATATATAAATTATTACAGTAAAGAATGTCATAAAAGTTGCTGTACTCCAACTGTAAAAAAAATAATACGTTTTATTTATTTTAATGTCTTGTATAATTATAATTTCTTAAATTTTTATAGTTTCATTTTCCTCACTCTCGTATTGTGTAATAGTTCTTTCTTTGCAAAATGAGTTTATCACCCATTGAGAGTTGATCTGTGTTAGGTTTGAATATAAATCATCAAGATGTAAATAATTTTGACAACAAATAACCAGTTGGTGCAATAACTGAGTAAAATTATGTTATATCAGTTAATTCAGCGATTCCATGAGATGTGTTTGATAGAAGACAAACTTGTATCTCTCCTGATGACTAAGTTAGTATGACCCGAAACATTGCATAAGGAATTTAAAAAATATTGCAATCTCCTCATAAATCCATGCCTTATTAGTTACAACAAATGGGGAGATATTATTGGTCAACACAAGGCTTAAAAATTTTTGCATTGCCTCATGGTTATATAATAATATACGTAATAGTGTAAAGCATTTTTGTTATTGCTTTGATTCTGGAGATTTATTTGCAGCATCAGCATTTTAGACAAAATAATTTCCTTAGATGAGTCATGATTTCCTTTAATGCTTTGCATGCCATCAATGTACTTTTACATTTTTAGTCTGTCACTAGTACACAGGTCACATAAAGGGTACATATGTTATGTACCCTTTATTATTTATGCTGGAAAGTAACATCATATAAATATGATGTGCAATTATTTTTTAATAATCTTAAAACATAAATTTAATTGTAAAATTTGATTAAAGTTTCATTAAGAGAACAATGAAGTTATCTATTCCAATTTTACTGAATGGTCAAACTCTCTTGAAAAATGCCTCAGGCTTGCATAAGTCTATGGTAAAATATACCTAACTGTATTGTGTTAAGTGAATATGTGAGCATACAAGATGTGGTTGGCTGTATTATGCATAAAAATTGTTGGGTCTCTACCTTTCATACCGATCAATAGCACTGTATATAGAGAACTTATCCAATAATTTATTGTATTATGAGAAGTGAATGAACATGGCTTCAAGATAATACAATATGCCTTACAAATAAAGTAATAGACATACTTCAAAAAAATTTGAGTCAACTCATGCAATATGTGTTCCTTTGATCTGAGTAATGTGACTTTTTCTGTTGAGGTATTTAAAAAATAAAGTCTATGAAGATAACCTTTAAACAATAGATATTTGAAAATTGCCTTTACTCAAAGGCTATTTTATGTACACACATTATTTAAATTATGTATCTATGTAATTTTTTAAAATTCTTTCTGAAAATGATTATCTTTCAAGAATTCCATGTTGTTCACTGTCTTTTCATGCTTTTTTTTAAATTTGTCTCAGTTGATTTTTAAAACCACATAGTAAACTTGTTTGCCTTGTAAAATATTCTTCTTCATAGAAAACTTTCTAAGCAATTTACATTGAGAGTCTGAGATGTAATTGGTTTAAATTTATATTTTAAAACTATTAGCAACAGATTAAGTGATGATATCCTCACTTAGATCCTTTGCTATAATGGCTAGATTTCGACAACCAACATACACTTACTTGTGAGATCTTAAAGAATTTTAATTGAACTTGTAAAAAGTACACTGCAGTGAAAATCATTCAAATGGTATTTTTTTCAATTGTGTTACTGAAAGTCAGAGACGGTAGGGAAAAACTACTTTCATCAACTTACTTTAATAGCAAATACTAATGTAATGTTCAAGAGTGTAATGTGATTTTAATTTGTTTTTTTTTTTAAGTGATTGAACAGTAAGCATGAACCAATATCAACAGTGGTTCCAGAATTTCCAAGCTGAAAATCACAGCCTAAAGCTTCATTCTGTAAGATTTGTGAAGCTCAACCAAGTTTTCTTGCAAACTGTGGTGAAACAAAGTCATTAATTTTTGAATTAGCTGAGAAGCTTTATTGTGTTAGATTCAATCATTTTTCGATCTTATATGTCATCAGAAAAATCAGAGAAGGGTTAATGGGCTTTACATATTACCCAAGAAATGCATTATTTATAAGATGACCTCATTGTTTAATTTGCCATTTTTTATATTTAATGCCTCTTTATCATATGTATCATTTTTTTTTAAATTTATAAAGACTAGTCTTTATTGCATAATAAAATATTATTGAACAAAATTGCTCTCTTTATCAAGTTTAGCTGTATGTCTTTTTTTTTTCAGACCCAGAATGAACAATGTTTAATCATAGAAAGTCTGTGAAAAGTTGATTTACTGAATAGAATTTTTCCTATTTTAATGCAAAATATAGAAAAAAGTAGAATTTTTCCAAATTTATATAAATAATAACTATACATATATATATAACCCATTCAGGACTGCAAGGATTTTCCTATAAAGCCTAACTCAATTTAAAGAATTCATATAAAATCTTTACTATAATAAAATACAATGAAAGTTAGTTTTTAATTATTCAAAATTCAAATCACACTGGTGTCATTGCTGGCCTCGAAACATACAAAACGCAATCTCACATATGATACTGTGTTCCATGAAATTATCATATACATGTAATTATGGTCCTGAATAGGTTAAATACTTGCACCTTCCTAATTTTTAATTTGATACTGAATAGTATTAATATTCAAGATATTTATTGAGTCTTTTCTCTTCTTTTTTAGCTCAGATAATAAAAGAAGACTGAAAGTATCCATTTTCTTCCATCTACTTTTGTTCGTCTTCATCCTGCTGAAATTGTCCACAGAAATTTTGAATTATTTTCAAATATCTTTAAAAAATGTGTATAATATAACATTACCAAAACCAGCCTTGTGGGAATGGCTTTGGTTAAGTAGTGTTTTGTTCATAATACCAGCTTACTTTGCCCTCAGAAAAAATTATGTTACTCCATTGAAGATTTATATTGGAGGTACTTTTTTAAGTGGTATTTGTCCTTTGATAAGTGCTATACTATATCATTCTGGTGATTTAAAAGTATTTTTAATGGCAGAGAATGCAGATAAGATTGAAAGGTTTTATGGCATTCCAGTTGTATTAATATTATCTGTATTTGTTGCTGTAACATTCCTTGTTCATTCATTATCTTTGATGTTTGCCAATAATTTAATAAGTGCATGGACTCCAAAGAAAGGAAAAAAGAAAATGTAATCTCTTAATATTTAGAAATAAAATTTTATTTTGAAACAAAAAAAAAATGCTTAGTAATTGAAATTTGCACAAGATTTTTTTTAACTATATTAAACTTAATTGTTTTTATTAAAAAATATATAAATCCAGTTTTGTGACATAAAAATGTATAATAAAAGTAAATCATAAATTGAAATCAATAGTCAAAATGTTTAAAAATATCAAACTTTAATTCAATACTTAAAATTAAATCTAGTAAAAACTAACTTTTAATTTATGAATTGTTACACATTATTCCTTATACAAAAATCATTTACTTGAATGAATGTGTGAAATCATTAAGTTCTCTTATTTAATAATTTGTCAATAATTGAATGATACATAATGATTTTCAACAATACCTCAGTTTTAAAAAATGAACATGTTATTTTCAAAGAATGAACTCTAATCTAAAAATGTTTATTTTCAGTAAAAGTAAATAACATATTAAATACTTATTTATGAATTAAAATCCTATTGATAATATATATTAAAGAGAAAAATCAGTGTAGAATCTGCCTAATATCTCAATAGTACTAAAGTTTAATAGGAAGAAATCTTCTCAAAATGTACAAACATTGACATTATTATCAGTCTGCATAAGTTTTACATTCTTTTAATATCATATGTTATAGCCAAGATTGTACCAAAAATTGTGTATTTTTTTCCTTTGAAATGTCATGATTGTTGTGAAGGTAAATTGGAAAGGCTCAACAAAATAAAATGCTACATGATTTATTTTCAATTAAGAAACCAGCGTAACATTTATATATTTATTATATATAATAAAATTAATTTTAACATACATAAATTGGATACATAAAAATGTAGAGTATAAACATTACAAAGCAATAAATTGGCTTAGCAAACATGTGATTGGAAAGCTTAAATATAAATCAATACAAAATGTAAGCCCTTAAACATTTAATAAAATCTCCAAACTACTGTTGCAAAGATTCAAATCTTCATAAATGCATTCAAAAAGGTGCTAATTTACTAAATACTGTTTATTTTAAAGAGGACATTTTGTAGTATTTACAAAATCCCTGCATCATCTTGAAACCACATTTTTGAAATGTTGTGTGTGTGATTTTAAAAATAGCTTTTTATACATATTAGAGAGCAGTAATATATTTAAAAACTGCCTAATCAAGAATGGACATATTTTTAAGCAGAAAAAAAAACTTTGACTTCAATATCCATTTACTTATATATATTAACTGTTTAAAAAAGGACAGAAGATTAGTTTACTAGTAGATAATAATCCATATGATTAAAAGCCTCTTATATTTGCATATTAATGTTAATGAAATTAGTATTCCAGTGGAGTTTTTTAATATAAAATATAACCATTGACTCTATTATTTGGGAATTGTGAATTAAATCAACTTGTACCAAAAGATTGTTCTGAAATGGATGTTATTTACAACAAACTCTTAAATTAATGTGAAAATGCATGACACTTGCATTATCGAATTACCTACCAATAATGAATACTTAAACTACTTTAAGAAACGGCTTTTTATACATCTGTTCTTCAGATATCTTCAATTATTTTGGAATGATTAGGATACCTAGAAAATATAGTTTTTAAATAAAGCATTTTTGTAAGTTTTGTAAGACTCCAAAATTCTCCTGAAAGTTCATTTGTATTAAATTAGAAGTAGAGTGTATATGTCAGCAATTTATTTTAAATAATAAATGTAATAACACACAGATGCCTCAAACAAAGTTAAAACTGCAATTATTTTTGTACCAAAAATTTTTAAAGATGTATGGGAGTATTTTATTTGAAAATTATAAAATGCCATAAAAGTTATGTGACAACTACTAGCTGTAATTCTATTATGCATTGAATTATGCATTCTAAAGAGTTTCTTATAAGCAGTGTCAATATATAATAGCTATACTATTATATAATTATTTATAACACAATACAGACACTCTAAAGATACATACAGTTGCTTTCTAATGGATCTTTTTACAGCTTGTAACATTACCTACATAAGCCATTTTTTTTTTCAAAAAGGAAAGAAATCATACATTAAAAGTGTGCACAGGAATGAAAATTTATAAACATTGTGCGCTGAATACTCACTGGTTTTATAGTGATTTTCTTATTGGGGGGAAAAATATAAGAAATGCATTGCATTTACAAAAATTATATTGCATTTTTATACCTGAAAATAATTTTCTCAAATAAATTACAGAAACAGCAATTTCATGGATCTTTTTTACATGCTTTAATAAATCTAAATATAATTCCTAAAATTAAAATATGTAATGAATAATTCATTTAATAAAGCATACAGTATATTTGCATCTACATTAATATTGTTGACTGCAGTCACACAAATATGGTGATTAAATTGTTATATGCACAGAGTATATCAAATTATGTTCAACACATTACAGGTTTTTAGCATTTCCTTTTCTTGGTAGTTCTCCAATTTTCTTTAATTTTTTTCATTTGCTTTGTAAATACAAAAATGTACTTTAAGAAGAATCCCTCATTTTGATATGCTTTGATCAAAAATGTTTGAAGTAACTTGTGCGTACCTTCTGTGCTATGTGAATATTGTAAAGCTTGGAGGGCTAAAGTCTCTAAGAATCAGCAGTATTCCTCCACTAAATATTCAAGCTGTATTTTAAATTTCATACACAAGTTACATAAAAATATATTGATTTAATTTTAAAAAATTTGACTTGAAATGCAACAACATAAAAATTAACCTGAATAAGGTATCAGCTGTGAATAAAATTGACAAAGTATAATAAACCAAAAATAGTACCATTTGAACATATGTTTCAAAGAATTATTTATTTGAATATATAATCTGCATTAATTGTATATTCAAATATATTTCTATCGTCTCTGGTTTCAGAAATATACATATTTTTTTAAACATTTTCAAAAAACATCAATATTATAGTAGATTATCTTGAGTTCCAGCAAATCACAAACTAGTTTCTTTTTGTAAATATTCAGGGTTTCAAAATATATTCGGTTTACACTTATGAAATAAAAATCAAAAATTTAGAAATTTTATTTAAGTTAACTATGCAGATGTAAAAGAATACTTTAACTGAAGTAAATTGTTAACATGCATAAGATAATGTACATTTTACATACATGACGAGCTTTAAGTACAAGCTAAATCAGGGGTGGGCAAATAATGGTCTGCTAAGACGATCAGACACAATATATTTTTCTTTTGCTTGTAGTGACAAATAATATAAAACGAGCACAATATAAATGTGTTGAATAAAACCATCACTATTGTATTTGAGTTTTATGGTATAATTTATACCTTTTCTGAGATCCAAAGTTAACTAACGAATGCAATCATTTAGAAAAGGTATGGCCCTCTAGTACCCTACGCCCACATTGTGTCCGTTGAGCCAAAATAGTTGTCCGTCCCGTGTTAAATTATGCAAAAGAATAAGAATTAAAGGCAAATATATTAATAACTTCAATTAAATTACTACTCCATTTTTATTGAATAATTTGTACAAGATTTCACTCAAGCATTAAACTATTATATTAATAAAAATTCATGTATAAAAATAAACGATAATTAAGGGCAAAAACAGTAATTTTTAGGGTCTCCCCCCCCCCTTCATTTTTGTATGCTATTCATAGATTTTGATTTATAAATTTTTATAGCTTTTAACAAGGCAGGTAATATGCTCTGAAAAATAAAGAGTATAAAACTAATAAGTTTTATAGAAGTTTCAAAATATTTTTATTTGAAAGAAAGTAATTCATTTATAAATCGTAAATTTACATCGAAAAAAAGATTCTAAAGGAATATGAAAAACTTGTTTTTTAAGAACCGATAGACAGAAAAACTTGGTTTTTATTCTTTAACCACTGACAACTTTTTCAAAATATTGATGTGCAAATTAAATATGAAAAAAAAATCTTATAGATGAAAACTTGGGATGCTAACATAAAACTCAAAAAATAAAAATTTCATAGTTTTGTGCAGCATTTCTGTGATGTTTCTATTTTTCACATGTTGATTTAAAAAAACGGTCATTTCCATCATTCTGTTTACACCCATCACAAATAGATAGTTGGATCTTCTAAAAATTACATGTTTGAGGAACCTAAGTTAACTATTTCATTTTTTACTGTAGCTATGGGGAAAAATTTTTAAATATGAAACTAAAAAGATACCTAAATTTTAATGAAAATGAGTGTTTGAAAACAAAAACTATACAGAATCTATAATTATCCATTAGTAAAGATAACATGTTTTGAAAATAATTAAGTAGATGCCAAGTGCTAAAAATCGCTGATTTTTTTTTTTTTTTTTTTTTTTTTTGAGGACTTTGTCTTGATTGAAATTTATAATGCTGATATTTAAATTCAAACATTTGGGCAATAAATATTTGAACAAAATAACATTTATCAAACTGAACATAATTGTCATAAGAGCCGAATGAATTTCTATTATGTGATTTTTTTAATCACTTATGATACAAAATTTTATTAAAAATGCACCAAGTCTTTTAGTCTATAATACACCCAACTCTTTTTTTTTTTATATTTACATGGTAGATACGTCCCTCAAGAAAATAAATTGTGTAAAAAATGTGACATATGGTAAATTTGGGGATATGTTCCACAACTATGAATAATTTCTAAATATTTTCCCAAGAAACCATGCAAAAAAAGTAATAAAATCCATGTTACATATTCCATAAACAATTCATTTTTATTACAAAAATAATTAAAATTAGTGTACAGTGAAAATCTAGTCCTATAAGTACATACAAAATATATAAAAAGTTAAATTGAATTTAGGAATAAAACTACTAACAACTATTCATCCTCACTTAATACCAAGCATGCACATTTGTGTTATGAACTGGATCAAATATGCTATCATCAATACATACGCTAAGCACAACTGTAAGTTTTGATTCAAATGAAGAATTTCATTTGTTATTATCGGCCTCAGGAATTTTTTTCTTTTTTGCTGTTACAAAGTTTGTTATTAGTGGCTGTTTGTTTTTTGGGGGTTTCTCAAGTTGCTTATGTTATTTTTGATATCCTTCTACACAAAAACTTATGATTACATTGAAATATTAATGCACCCTCTATGTCAGGATCATGAGTAAGAAAACCCAAAGAGAGAGTAAGATACCCAAATTTCAAATGTTGTTCCATGGCAAATTTCACACCCTCCTGAATTAAAGGTTAACAGCTGAATTTAACCTTTGACTTCTTTATTAACATAAACTGTCATAAATTCGATCATATTGTTTTTATCCAAAGAGCACAAATCCCCCAATTTTTTTTTAATTTGTGCTGGAACAAAAAAATTGTAACATTCGCGTACTGTGTTATCTTAAAATCACGTAAAAAAAGAGTTGGGTGTGTATATCTATGAAATTAAATAAATCATGCAGCAACACCAAATTTTTAGAAAGAATCAACATTTATTTGAATGAAAATCAACAAAAATATTTCTTTAAAAAAAAGCTTGTCAAAAATAATACAACATAAGCAAAAAAGAATTACTTCTTGGATTATTTTTGGTCAAAATATCGGACTCATTAAAATTGATAAATAATTTATTTGAAGTAAACTATTAATAAGGTCTTTTTTTAAATATTTGCAAATTTTATTTTTATTTATTTATTGATCTTCATGAAAAAATATTAATACAAGAGGAAAAAAATTATTTTCACTTTGAATATATCCTTGTCTTTTAATGTATATTCTATATATATAAGACCCTTGAATACTTTTAAATATATTTCTAAATAATTTATCAAATCTAACATAAATTCACCCCTTTAAGCAAAGAGGAAAAATAAGACATTATCTTAATAGGAGATTTTAAGCTTTTAAATAGGTGTGTTTTAAAATTAATTAAGCACACATTAATAAAGCAGAAAATCATTTTTACCATAATTTGATGCATGATAAACAGCATAACATTACTTCATAGAATAATTTTTAAAAAAACTTCAATAATCATTTTGTGCAAAAGAAAAAATATTTCCTTTGAATGACAATTATTCACTTTTTGAACTTCATTTTGAAGCAATTTAAAATAATTTAATATTCTCTTTAATAATTCTGATATTTAGATCTTCCAAAATATTATGAAATATACTGTATACCACAAAGAAAAATCTCATTAGTGTACATCAGCGGTCTTCAAACTTTTTCAACTCACGGAACCCCTGTAACTGGAAAGTGCTTTCATGGAGTCCCCCCCCCTAGAACTAGGAAGTGTTTTTTCTTGGAACTGCATTCCATACACATACTTCAAAGAATACATCAAATAATTATATTCAAAGTAGAGTCAGCATGTTATAGGCACTTTATGTAAAGACAACTAAAAAAGAAGTATTGCATTTATTATTAAAAAATTCTAATATAATTTTTTAAATATAATTTACTTGATTAATGATATTAATTTATGATTCAAATGTCACCCCCTACCTATGCATAACTGGAATATATGCCAGTATTTTTTTTTTTTTTTTTGCGCAAAAAGTGTAAGTCTAGGTTTATTGAGATTAAATGCAATCACATAATATATTCTGTGTTTAGTTTGTTTTTGTGACCTCACTTATGTTGAGAAATATATTTCACTTAAACACAATGTTCTGAATGACATCAAAATGTTAAGAGCTATGTGAGAAATCCCATGTATTTTGCATGAATTTGCAACCTAAAATTTAGGAGGTGTTCTTGCTTAAATTTAGATTTTAAAATCAACTCTGTTGATATGTTGTTTCCTTTCCTTCATTATAAGTGTTGTTTTCTACAAATGTAAAAAGGTACATTTTCCATTGGAAAACTATTTAGTTTTGCAAGACATTGAGCTAACTAATGAGTATAAATTTATCCTGCAGAACTCGAGATAATAAACAGTAGAATATTCACAATCTAGTAGGAAGTATATATATAAAAAGATAAAACATTTTAATATTCTTTTGTTATATAATAAAAGTTGAAAAAGTGTTGCAAAATAATGTATAAATAAAATTTTCAGTTTAAATTAATAGTATCAACTTAAGAAACTTGTAATTATACAAACTTCTTAGAGAACATGAATCCATTCTGCATGCATATTTATTTCTTCTTGATTTTTTTCTTATTGTAACTCGTGGAGCCCCGAGGTTCAGTGTAACATAGTTTGAAGACCAATGATGTACATCAAAGGTGTTTTAAATATTTTTAGATCACTATATCCCAAAAATATTCAAACAAACTAATTATAAAGTCATATTAAATTAAGCAGACTAAAAGAGAAAATAAAGATTTAATACACAAAAAAATTACTATAAAGTAAAATAAAATATATCACAATGGGGATAAAACTCTGTTGCACTATAATAAGACCAAAATTTGTTCCATAAAGTGTAGTATGGATTTAAATAAACAAAAAACAAACTGCTTTGTACAAAGGTGAAGTAATACAATAATGAAAAATACTAATATGAATATTGATACAAATGTACAGTTAAAATATTAAAAACAATGAATTCTATACATAATTAACCATGAATGTAATTTTATAAATTTTTTTAGAAAAAACATTAAGGAACATCAGCACATAGAAAGCTCAACACATATATTTTGCCTACTGCACTTCATTTTTTTATGATATATTGTAAAATTCTTTCTTATAATTTGATAAAAAATTAATTCAAAAAACTTAAACTAACAGAGAATTTCGATGTACATCTTTTGAAGTGCCCAAAATTTCCTCAAGTATCCAACCCGATACTAGAGCTCCCATTTCTTTGCTATTCTCTAACACAAAAGCATGTTCAAAATTATTTTTATCAAGCCGAATATCACCTTGGGGAAAAATTTCTTTCAAATCTTGATAATATGAATATGGACACCAATTATCATTTGCTCCATAGTAGAAAGTAATACGAGAAAGATTTTCACGAATGTTATCAACATCTAATGTTGTAACATTTTCTAATTCATCCCTAGCTAAATGCATGCAAAGTTTAGCACAATCTAGTTGAAAGAGATTGAGACTAGCATTTAAAACACATTCAGGTACACTACGATCTTTGAAATACCATTCCAAGAGACGGCACTGCATTTGCGGACTTAAATAACTCAAAGCATACACACTGATTAAGGCTGGAAGACGAAGATACGTCAACATGGGCCATACCCACTGTCCTTGTGGGCTGGTAGACATCCTCTCAATAGTTGGAAATAATAAAAAGCAGCGTATTACCTATAAGAATAAAATGAAATTAGAAGAATTGATGGGAAAATATTACAGAGCAAAAAAACTAAAGAATAAAAATAAATTATATTAACCTCATGACAAACACTCCAAGACAACAAAATTGATACACTAGGGAATACTTGCCAACTAATAAAATGGATAGGCGGAACATGTATGAAAAACAAACTACAGCTATTTCAGAACAAGTGGCTTATTAATTAGAATTTAATTGTTATAAAGTAAAGAAGTAAACAAGATATTGGTCCACCTCTGCCCTAGATGCAAGCTGTCATACAATATACACCAAATTTTTTCAACTCGCAGAACACTTAGAATTATAAGGTTTTTGTGGCAAAACCCCCATTAAACACACACACAAATATATTTTAAAATAATACTTAAAGAATAGATCAACATGTTATAGGTGCTCTATGTAATGACAAGAAAGTATTGTATATGGCACCGAAAATTTTAATGTAATTTTAATATAATTTATTCATTATAATATTAATTTATGATCTATGTCACCTACCTATACATTTTATTCAGTAACTGGCCCTTTTTTACAAACTGCCGAAGCCTAGGTCTATTGAAATGACCTGCAGTCACATTTCCTATTCTGCATTAATTTCTTTTTAATATTTTGTTTTTGTAGCTACTTACATTGAGAAACATTTTTTACTTACATACATTGTTTCGAATGGCATGAAAACATTTACAACTATATGAGAAATTCTGTTTATTTTGCATGAATTTGCAAACTGAAATTTAGGAGCTGACCTTGCTTACATTTAGATTTTAATGTTGAATCTGTAGTCAGCAAGTTATTCTCTCTCCCTTGTTATAGGTGCTTTTTGCAACAAATGAAAAAAGGTGTATTTTCCATTAAAACAATATTAGGTTTTGCAAATTGTACTAATAAGTGTAATATTTTGTGGAACCTAGTACCTGTCAGACTATGAATATTCTATTGTTTAATAGAATATTCACAATCTAATTGGCAGTACATATAAAAAAAACGTTTCAATGTTCTTTTATTATATTATGATAAAAGTTCAAAAAGTATTACAAAATAAAGCTATTATGTACAAATAAAATTTTCAGTCTTAATGCCTGGAATGAGCTTCAGATCTTTGTGGTTATGCAAATTTCATAGAGAACATTAATTCATTTTGCATACAAATTTATAATTTTGTTTTCCATTTTTTTTTTTTTTTTTTTTTTTTTGTGACTCATGGAATGCCTGGGTATGCCTTGTGGAACCCCAAGGTTCTGTGGAAAAACAGTTTGAAGACCACTGATACACACAAATAAAATTCCATATGAGATTTCTCCCTTAATTGCTTCAAATTGTTATCCAAAACTGGCAAACTTCTAGATGGCTACAGGCATCTTCCCATCAGGTTCTAAATGTGCTCATCATGTGTCATAGTACCCTGCTAGTGTGAAGACATTTCATAGCACGGTGTGCCATGTTTGACCAGGTATTATCTTGTTAAAAAGTATGCGTCTAAGATATCGCAAAAGGAACAGCAATACCATGGGTCTAGAATTTTATCTACATACCATAATACAATAAGTGTGCCATAAATAATTAACAACAGAGTCTAGTTGTAAAGAGAAATGGCATCCCAGATTATAATATGATGTGGCATGCATTAAAGGCATGATTCTTATACAAACTGTCCTATATAACTCCAAGAACATCAGTTATGTCTTAAAGTATATTTATTTTAATTTTTTAACTGTTTTCCACAAGACCATAAATAAAATTATTCATATAAGTCCTAATAATTTGAAATTGTAATTAAAAGGCCCATTATTTTACTGCAGCAGCAGAGAGCAAAAAAGAGGCAAATAAGTTGTATATTGAGCCAGAAGCCTACTTATTTTCAAAATTGTCTCAATGTTATACGCAGCTTAATGCAATTATGCTAAATTTTGATGATAGTCTAAAATTCTAAAATAGAAGGTTCTCAAATTGTTTGAATAACCAACTGAAACAAATTTATTATAAATCTTCAATTCATTGTAAAATCTTCAAGCTTGAAGCAGTAAAAAACAGGCCATGGCGATTGCTGCTTATCTGTCTATATATATACATACATAATGAAAAAGCCATTTAAAACAAACTATCAACAAATTTAACTCTTAAATATATAAGGGTTGCCCAAATAAAAAGTGGACACTGCGCAATTGTGCCAGAATGATCGCAGCTATAGCAGTGCCACTGAACATGGATATAAGGGAAGGTAGGAGGAGTACATCGAATATGACATGCAATAATGAAACCTGTTTGTGGTAGAGGAAATAGATCAAAAGTAAGGCTGTGCTATTCATGGATGCATCCATATTGGAACATTGTATGGTAGTATGGTTTCTGATTGAGGAAGGTGAACTAGATGTGGGCATCTATCTGCGAATGGGGGTAATCTAAGGCAAGCACTGCTTAGTTTGAACAATTGGTGCCAAAGTTTTTGTGAAGGGCGGCAAACAACATCAGATCTCCATGATAATGCCAGCCCAAATGTCTCCTGTGAAGCGCAGACAGCCTGGAAAAAAAATTCGGTTGAAAAATGTTTGAACACCCACCGTACAGTCCCGATTTGTCTCCCTGAAACTTTCCACACTTTTTTTCACTAAGAGAGCATTACATTTCCATTTGGACAATGAAGTAAAGGAAACTATGCAAGATTTCTTCGAGAATCAACCACAATTTTTCTACAGCAAAGGCATAGAGTTGAGGCCAAAATGATGGGACCTGTGTTACACAACTCCCATGGCAAATTTATTTTGATTTCCAATAAAGGTATTGTGCAATTCTTTTTGTTCAACTTGTCTACTTTTCATTTGGGCAACCCTTATATATTAAGTAGTATTTTCAATCTGTCATGAATATTTTCACAAAACAGAGAACAAGAATTATAAAGAAGTAAGGTTTTTTAATCATTCAGGTCATAAAAAAGAGTTTTTATGTGCCACAGAAAAATATTTTTTACAATACCTGTATATGGGGTAATCGTTTCAGAAGTTCAAGAACAATATAACACCCAATGGAATGACCAATAAGAATAACTCTACGGTCACGAGGAACATAAGTATTGATAAATGCCATTTTGTGGTGGATTTGACCTTCCAAAGAATAAAGATTTTCATTATCTAAAAAAAGACAAAAATATTTTTAAAAGTAAGATAAAATATTGCTGTGAAATTTAAATCTATGAAGTTGTTTAACAAAATGTAAATAAATATTCTAAAGTAACAGTACTAAAATAACATAGGCTCTATGGTGAACATGACTTGTTTAAAACTTGTTCTACATGCTCGCAAAAAATGGCCTCTGCTAGAGGAAACCTCACAATTTTTAAAAAATAATTATTCTTACACTCCTCCTTTCATAAAACAGTAATTCAAATTCCTTTTCCAAAAATTACTTTCTTAAATTCTTATTTTATATATTGTCATTAATAAATGAAAAAAATTCAAAGGAATTGGATTTTCCAGCAAAGTGCATGTTTTTATCTAGATTTGATTGAAATAAATTAATCTAACATTTGTTAAAATTTACTGTTGAATTATAGATCAGTATATTATTTAGCATGGTCCCTATTTGATACTGTAAATGATTTTCTTTACATGCATGACTAAGAAAATGTTACAAATATTTCAGTTTTTAACACAGCACCATTACTTAAAAACTTTTGAATATATTTCTTTTAATATTATAGTCTCTCCTTTTTATATTACAGGTGTAACTTTACAATCAAAAAGTCTTATTAATTACAGCATGACAGTCTTGATTCCGACAACTACCATAGCAACTGAATAATTCTTCAAAATTATTTTGTGATTTTTTTTCTGCTAGCACATTTTCTTCAATTTCCCCTTTTTCTTCATAAGTTTGTTCTACTACGCTGATAAGTAATTTGTCATCAAGAGTCTGAAACAATTTCAATACACTTTAATTCAATGGATGCTGCCAATGCTCTAAAGTTTCACATCAGATGAGTTTTATTACTCTTTCATTATAAATTAAAAAATAACAGTAATTTTTATTAAAAAAATTTTAATGAACCATTTGACGTGAATTTAAAAATTTAAATGCTTAAATATTTAAAAAAATCAGTGAGCATAGTTCAGCATAAATATTTATATCTATAAAAAGGTTACAAAACATTTAATAATTTCCAATATTGAATTGCTAAAAAAAAGAATATAACTACTTTCAGTATTGAAAAATAATGCAACAAATGTGTTCTATCTATTATACATTCAGATAATAGATAGAATTACAAAATATCAGATGATGACCTAAAAATTGTGAAAATTTAGAAAATAGTAAAAAATTTCTAAAAGGAATGAGAAAACAGTTAGCATAATAATACATGTATACATATAATACTGAAGTGTCAAAGCCATGGGAAACCTAATGTTAAGTAGGATCTTTTTTTGCCCAGTTTGCACAAAAATTTGATGTCGCATTGAGACTTAACAACTCATCAGAAGTCATCTGAAAAATATTCACCCATGCTGTCTATATAAACATCCATAATTGCAGAACCTTTTGATCATGTCACATATACAAATGAGACTCATATCCAGTGATCTAGGTGACTAAATCTCTCACTGAATCATTCAGAATGTTCCTCAAACCAATCGCAAATTATGTCAATAATTGGCACATGGTATGCTGTTGTAACGGGTCTATCCATGTTTCCATTAATCCTCTTGGGTAAAATAATCTTTTTAACTGTGATTTCAGTTGAAAGCCGCTTTCTGTAAAGAAGACTTGGTTTATGTGAATCAGAACTTCTATTTAAGTGTTAGTCGTAGAGAAGGCCCAATGATGGTTGAAAGTTGATATAGAAGAAAACATAGCGCAAACAGCCAGAGGTCATATAGTTAAGTCAAGCAGAAGATTATTCAAGTATTGACGGGAGGAGCATTCAAGAGATAAGCCAAGTGCCCTTATTTCTACTATATTCAATTGATTAAGACTGATTGCTCCTCAGGTTTTAGTGATTTAAGTGCATTCTCCATTAAGCTGTTTAAAGCTATTAAGTGAAATTAGTGTGTTAGTAGTTAAAATGGCTGATCTTTGCTCGAGCCCTCCAACACATTCAGTTTTTAAGGATGACAGTGTTGTGTCCCTGCGATACACTGTCATCCTTAAAAACTGAATCCCTGTTTGGGTATATGAAGTCTATAAATGGCTAAAAATAGTCTCCGAGTAGCTGAACATAACCATTTCCAGTGGTTCAGATTGATCAGAGAACCCAATACATGTCATGTAAAATAAAGTCTATACCCCATGGGTCGGTAACCTTTTAGCCGTGGCGTGCCGAATCAATATGATTCAGAGTGCCACACAAAAGAACATTTTCGAAACAATCCGATTTCCATGATGAGGCATGTAGAGTTAAAGAATAGTGGTCAATGATATAGATTTATAGTTTTATTATAATTTTGCATCATTTAAAGATAATTTCTTAACAAAAATAAGCAGCATAAAATGTAACTATTTCTTCAACAAAAATAAAAATACATATATAAATTGTACATATATCATGTATTTTCAAACATATTTATTAAAATAAGAAATAGACAACATAAAATATAAGTATTTTTCTTCATTATAGTAAAATAAAAAGATAAATATAGTTTTAATGCTAACCTAGTGCTTGCACTACTCTACTTTCATATCGCAAAGTCAGAGGTATAATTTGTGACTTTCAATTCGACATGATTCTAAGCATTCAGTTGTTAAGCAATATCTTTGTGGACTCAATATTTTTCATATGAGGAAAGAATTTTTGCTTAGAAATGTAGAACCAAATGTGAAAAGCAGAATGAACGCAATTTTCTCTCTTCAAACAGTTAAATCTCTCCAGCAATGACATTCAACAGCTTACAAAATAGCTATAAATTTACCTTTAGAATTATCTTACAGATTTTTTCATAGTGTCCATAATTCAGAAGATGTTTGTCAAGAAGGTCCATTACAAATTTTTCAACTTCCAACCACTCAAAAATCAACAAATTTGTAGAACAGTGCGGTGTGCCACCAAGAATTGTACTGCATGCCATAGGTTGCCACCTCTGGTCTACACAATTCAGGATTCACCATCAGTTTGCACAGCATCTTGTTGACAATTTGGGTCCATGACTCCTTTGGATTTGCACCCCATTTGAAGCTAACCTACTCATTAGAATCATAACACATCTGACCAGGTAACATTTTTCCAATTATCTATGGTCCAGTTGATGTTCGAATTGAACTATGTCACTGACAAAGGAGTTACAATCAATAGTGTGTAGTTATAAAAGGCACTCAAGTCAAACTTCGACTGCTATATCACATCAACATCAAATTTCCTTGAATTGTTCTCATGAACACATATGTGGTACATCCAATATTAATTGCAGATAATATTTGAAACAGTCTTGCTAGTCCGGAAATATTAATTATCCTCGCATTTTGCATAGTGAGAGCCTATTGCATATTCTATGCAATATGCCCCTCTAAGCAATATGCTACTCTATGCAATATGCTCTCTACTCTATACTCTAACTACATTGCTGTTCTTGATCAATAAGTAAACATGGCCAGTCATTGCATTGTCCATGGTGGGAAGTAATGCCTAAAATTATATTGTCCCAGCAGCAGCTTAAGGAATGTTGGATTCACTAATAAATTTTTTAATGAAATGCTCCATGCATCTAGCTCCAAAAAGCTTTCAGTATTCAAAATATATCAATTCCCACTGAGTAGCCATATTGTCAGAAAACTTTTCACATGAATCACTTCAGTAAAAAATAAAGCCTTGACAATAAGTTGATTATTTGTGCATTTCTTATATGATATACCTACCTGAATATTTGCATAAAGCTATTCCATGACTTTTAGCATTGTAATGTGGGTGTATATATAGAGAGGTTTTCTACTTCTATTCTCTTGGGAGGGCTTTGATCCTGAACCCTCCAAAAACAAAGTACTATTACATAAAAAAACAGAAATTTTAACAAAGGAAATGATGCACACAGACTGCATATACAGTTTGAGCACACATTTATTGATGTTATTAACTACCACCACATTAAATAAAGGTAGTAAAAGTTCTCAATATCTCAACATCACCAATATGATTAGTGGCATAACTGAGAACATTAGGGCCTCCCAGCAAAGTCAGATTATGGGCCCCAAGCCAGATCTTACAAAGGATTGCAAAACCATACACACTTGGCATCAGTCAGGCTTTGCCCCCATCCCCTGCAATACAGGGGTGTACATTATGCCACTGGGTATGATGATTTTATGGTCTCTTGCAGATTTAACTCCTAATTTCTTGGTCTTTTCAAATTATACTCTACCATTGCACAGAAAACTTTAGCAAACATTAGTCCATGCTTTAGGCAATGAAATTCATGAACAACAGTAGAAGCATTTCCCCATTTTTTATAGAACAGCTGTATCAGGAATACATATTCAAATAACATCATCATCACTATAACAGCTAGAAACTTCAGAATGAAATATGAATATTTTTGTAAGCATTTTATAAACAAACCTGCTTTGTATAACACTTTCTCTTCTTTCAGCATATACGCATATCTAAGAATTTTTTCCCGTAGAATTGATGGACATATCACGCTCTTTACGGTTTTACAATTGATTGCTTGTAAATCTTGTTCTGAATTGTTCACATTGTTTGCGCATTTTGTATATGGGTCACTTCCTTTGTTAAATTTATAATTTTTTCATACAACCTACCATCAAATAAATATTTTTAAGCAAAAAAAAAAAACCTTTTTTTTGGAAATTCCTTTAGTACATTTCACGTATAACATATGGTGGCATAATGCAGAATATTAGGGTCCCCCTGCAAAGTTATGTTGTGAGCCCCAAGCCATACTTGGCATCAGTCAGGCTAGAGTGCCCTAGAATCCTGCCCCCCCCCCAATGTGGGGGTGTACCTTACGTCACTGTTCACATACCAAATTAGGTAGCTATCTAATTTCAACTGCAGTATGCTATTTTCTGGGAAAATTTAACTAAAACCCCTCTATATAATAGATAAAGAAAGTAATAGAAGCAGAAAAATGTACAATTTTGTCACACAATTAAAAGAAGTATACCTTGAAGTTTTGGCACTGTGCAACCTGGAGGTGGACTCACATGTCCAGCATGAGATATACCCCAAATAGGGATTGCTCTTTGAAGACCTTCATATAGAGCTTTAATGAATTCAATGTAATATTCTAAAGCCCCAGGATTACCTACAAAGAAATATATCCATACTTATTTACCAGTTTACCATACATTAAACATTTTAAAGTAATTCATAAATACAAAAATTAAAAATTTAACAATAGTTAACTTCAAATTTGTTGTTTACACTTCATAAATAGGGATATGCTTATAATACAGTCTATTTTTACCTATATCTAGAATAACTCAGAATTTACCAATCGTGGAGAGAATGAATATTAATGATGCACTATTCACAGCTACTCGAGGGCTTTTGGTGACAGACCTCATAATTTTTGAACCCTGGTAAAATGACAACGACAACACCTGAGCTGGCAATCCCCTCTCCTAACTTCCAAACCACATCAGTGAAAGGAAGTTTGAGTCCCAACATATTTACAGTGCATCAGCCCCCTCCGCATGGTGTGTCTTCAGCGGTACTAGGCTCGAACTCATGACATGCCGGCCACAAGTCCGTTACCTTGACCCATTAGGCTACTGCAGCGTATCAATTATGGAATAAAGAAAACTATTACATCACTAACAATTATGAAGAAAAGGAACTGAAGATTAAAATTCTTATTTGTTCTTGCCTAATATATATAAACATTTAATTTTACTATTGAATACAGTTTCCTAGTGAAATAACATGACTTTGAAACTATTTCAAGGATTTTTGTTTTAAATGAAAGGTTTTTTTTAAAAAGTAACTGAGATCATTTTTAATAAATATGACAATAACATGATTTGGAAATTATCTAGATGATCTTATTTTTCTGTATTGGACTTCTATCCAAAATGAACAACAATAATTTGACAAGTTGGCAATAAATAAAGTTGTGCTCTAAAATAGGATCAAGCCTGATTTTTTTATAATTATTTATGGCAAATTTATTCATAATTATTATTAATTATGAATAAATTTATATTATACCATTGACCAATTTCACCAAATAAAAAGACATGCCCAAATGCTGTCATTGTTATTAATGCTTAGGCACATGCGCAGGAATGGTTTTCCACTAATAGCAATATATTGTGGCATTTGTCAATGTCTTTAGATTTGAAGAAATTGATCAATGGTATAACATGTAATTTTGCTCAATCATTATACATGAAATACATATCCTATCAAAAGTATTCAAATCCCCTATTCCCACAATATAATTCAAAGATGAAATAAATTTCCATTTCCATAAATAGTATTACTGTTTCAAATGCAAAACAGATGAGTTTTCTAGAAGATGCATGTCTTAAAATATATTTACATGAAATGGAAGAAAAATTCAAAACCAAAAATGAATCTTACTTAACTTAGCATTTTTAATTAATACATACTTAAAAAATTTATGAATTTTAATTATTGCTTGTTTAATTTTCCTTTAATTCCTTCTTTTTACAAAAAAATTTTACGCAACAAAAAATCAATTTTTTTTTTCATTTTTGGCATAAATTTAAGATATGATTTATTGAAGTATATTTAATCAAAGAAAGAAATTATTTGAAGTGTAGATCAGGTAGTCAGTTGGATTAGATGAAGTTTATCTCGATTTCATGGAGAGATAACGAATTCATTTTGGCAGACTGTTTAATTTGACATCCCTTGTACTTTGAAATACATCTCATACAGATAAAGTCACATATTCAATCCACTTAATTGTTATTTAAAATGGGCAGATGTTTCTTAAAAGACAAACAAATTTCAGACTAATCATTTTGTTGTTAATTTGTTTTTATTTAGAATTATCACCTTTGTTTGTGTCACAGACTTACATATTCTTAATTTTTTTTGCATTGAGTTTTTTTTTTTTGGAGGGGGGGAGGCGCATTTGTTCCTTTGAATTATCCTGAACAGTATTTCTGAGAAGAATTATTTAGGGTTTTTTTTATTTGAAATGAAAGGGGAAAATATCTGTTGTACATTGTATCTATGTACAGTATGCAAGAATGTACGGTATGCAAGAATGCTATGCATTTAGTTAAAAAGAAGGATTTGCATGATGGATATATTTGGGAATGCCAAAAGACAGGAATAAATGCACAACATAATAGAAGGTTTGTATAAAAGAATGTCTGGTTTGAGAAAAGCAGGATAAATAAACTTCAAATTTAGATGATGAGAAATAAGAATAAACTTGATTCATGTTTTGTGGAGCTCATGTGGAGAAAAATGTACAAATCCATAAATCTTATTTGTTTTTACTTTTTCTTGCAGCCAACAAAAAGGTTTATTTCTTTCTGAGGAACTTCTCTTCTAAGCAAAGATAAGTTTTTTCTTCAATTTTCTAATTTAGTATTTCTTTTTTCTTTAATTTTTAAGAAAATAATAGATTAAAACTTTATTCTAATCCATCACTAATAACTTTAAAACTATTATTTGTAATTCTCTTAGTTGATTTTTTTCTTCGAAAATGATATTTTGTAATCTCTTGGAACTAGCCATAGTTCAATAGTTTGGTGCTACCTTCTTTTTTCCAAAAAATTGTCTTTACCAACTGACCACCTATTCTACATTTTAACGAATGTCACAATAATTTATAAATAAGAATTGCAAGTAAAATTTTTATGGATTAGTTAGGAGCATAGATTATCATGTATAATATATCATTGATTTATAATCACATTTCAAGAACAAAGCATTAGACAGCATTATATTCAACTAAATAATTTTTTTAATAAAAAAATATATGGTTTTAATCATATTAGATAGTAAAGTATGATTTCTGAAAATGAAATTAGGAGTTTACCAGGTATAAACAAAATAAGAAAACGTCCTGGATCATTATCAGGTAAAGGTTCATCTATCCATCGGCCACTAGTAACAATATGAGTAGGTACACCAAGAACATTAACAAAGTCTTGATGAAGAAACTGTAGATCATTAGCCGGAGAATATGGAATTTCAGCCATATTTTTCCCTGTCAAAAAAATTAAAATTTTAAAGATATATTTAAGTATGAAATCACCAATAAAAAAGCAGAACTTTAATAAAATGTCAATATTTTTTAACCCATATCACTCTTTCTCCAAAACAAATTTGACACAAATGGATGATTTTTTCATTTGTCTTTGGCCTATTATTGGAATTTTATTACTTGTGCATGAACATCATGACAACCAAATGTGCACCATGTGAATCACACCTTCACCAAAATCTGACTAAAATTAAACATGTAAGGATAAAGTTTTTGTTGTTATTCTCTTTAGCTGCAATAATATGGTGCAATTCACTTGGTGCAAATTTGGCAGCAGTGATATCAATTTGTAAGTACCAAATTTTCTTTCAACCAAATGAAAAGTTTTCCTAGCAAGTTCCAAAAAGATGGCATGAAATTGACAAAGTTTTGAGGGATGAAGTCAAATCAAATTTTTCTTAAGTTTTACATATTTTATTAACTCATTTAAAATGAGCTACATATAACTAAATATAAATTTAGGGAGAAAAAGGGATTAAAAAAACTCTACTATCAAGCCAAAAGCATGGAAAAAGAAATAAATGAATTCTAATTAGTACTGGATGTGCAGAGATTCTAATAAAGAAATATCTCTATTTTTTTTTTTGTTTTTTTTTTGTTCATTTGTCGAATCAGCCACTTATCCCGCCAAGTGTTTTCTCGCCAAATCGATAAGTGCGCCAAATCTGGTAACCCTTTTGATTTTGTATCAATGAGGGAGAATTCAGATCATGTTATGGTAGGGATGCTACTCCAAAACACAACACACAGAAAAGCGCCAAATTAGCGATTTTTCAGAATTTAGCAGACCAGTGGCCGATTCAACAATTTCACCTTTTTTTTTATTTGATGCACTTTTTTTAGTGTTATATATTACTAGTTTGGCTTGCCTTTATTTCTTGTTTATAACTAAGCTAATTCCTTATTATCTTTACATAACCTCAAAAGTAGTAATCATAATAAAATCTTGAAGATTGGTCAGATACCGGATAGCTTTCAATAATCTTTCTTTAAAAGCATGGTAAAAGAAATATATTTAATGAGTCCATTTCATGTCAGTAATATAGTAGCATAGCATTAATGGAAACAAACAGAATATTTTAAGTTTAAGAAAGCAAAAATTTAAACATATGATATTGAAAAAAATAATATGTCTGATAATATATAAATCCAAAAGCAAATTAGAAGATTTTGTACATCAATTGCCTTATCATATAGTTCACATTCAAAAACCATGCATTATTTTTGTTAATAAATACACATTTAGTACATTTTACTTAAGTGTCATACAGTTCATGTAAAGTGATAAAATCTCATCACTTAACATTTCACGAAATCAGTCAATGAAGTTGAAAACAAACTACGCCTTGCATACTTTAAACAAAATTGTAATTTTTAAATGTATTATAGTGCTTTATATATATATATATATATATATATAGCTATCAGTAAAACATACACAATTGTGATTACTTTTTAAAGCTCTTATTATAGTTTTAATAATTGATGTATTGAAATGTCAAATTGACATTCCAATACATCAATTTTTCTGAGAATACAATCAAAGCATTTCAGCACTCTATGGTCATATGTGGAAAAGATAAAAAAAAGAGTTATCATTATTTTATAAAACGAAAATTATCCTACATATGCATTTGTTTCAGAATCATTTATAGTATCTGATGCTGAAACAGTAATTCATTATAATTACCAACAAGATTCGAAGTTATTTCCAATTATTGCAAAAATTATCTAAAATTTGCAACACATCAAGTTAAAAACCTCTTGCATTAAAAAAATTTCATACGTTTTTTTTCTGTTTGTTGCTTCAATTAATCCGTAAAATTTAAAAAGGCTTACTACAATTTTCCAACCAATTTATTTTAAAAGATTTTCTTGAAAAGCGCCACACATCAGCTTCATTATTTTTAAACATAAAATTTCAATATAAAATACTTACTAATTCCACCGATGGACTTAATTTAGAAGAATCAACGTTTAAAACATGCAAAAAAAAAGTTTTAACAATTCAACCTCGCGTACATATATAACACAAGGAAAAACCGAAACAGAGAACACCGGAAAAAATTTTTCAATAATTTACTATCTGATAATGCTTTCATTTCAGTTCTTAATTTTGTTAAACTGCACTGGATTGGTTGTTCTATTGTCGCGTTGCAGCAACACATAAAGGAATACGAAGTATAAACAGCTTTAAATCTAAGTATTTAAGGTAATTTATTTGTTGATCCACATCCTTAAAATGAATTAATCCTTAGTAAATTAATAATTAAAAGGTCAAATAAGTCCTGTTCACTGGAACTTTCGAAGCAAGTTGGTCGATAAAGATGAGCACCGTGTGCCCCATCAAAAAGTGACCTGAAATAAAAATTATTGTTTTTAGAAAGCATCTTTTGGGGTTTTTTTCTATAAATGAAAGAAAATTGGTAGTTTAAAACAACTATTTAAAAAGAGAGCAATTGAATCCAAAATTAGTACTTTTGGATAGAAAAGAAATTGACATAGATAAAAAAAATAGGAAATATATTTGCTTCAAGATAATTTTGTACATGTGCACAGATAACCCTCGCCCCCCCCCCCAAAATAGAAGACCTGTTCCAAAAAATAAATTTTTTTATGTAATTGTTGAACGTCTACCTTGAATATCAAATCAATACTAGTAGATGTTTACCATCAATACAAAATCTCCGACATGTGAATTTTCTTTATCAATGCGTCATCTCATAATTAAAAAGGTACATTGATATCAGAAAGATATGTTCCAAATAAAAAGGTGTATTGGTATTGATAAAAAAACCGTGTTCCAAACAAAACAAAGATAGTGTATTGGTGTCACCTGGTATTCCGCACCAGGTGATCATTTTAGTGTAGTGGGTAAGTTACTCGGTTTCGGATCCAAAGGTACCTGGTTCTGTCCTAGCGGATAAGCGCGCCACTTCATTGGTGACCCTGGCTGAACTCAGAAAAAGGCAATCTTCTGAACTGTCGTGGTGCCATCTATTCACCGCAAATTCAATCAAAGCCGTCGCATAGTGACGCAACCCTCAAGCCGTCACACACGAATGACGCAACCAGCAAAGCCGTCACAACTAGCGACAGCAGCAGTCACGACTAGTCACAGCAGCTAACATGCTCGATATAACAACTTCATCATTCGTTCGCTTAACCACCAATTCACTGGTGGGGGAGTATGAAGCGGTACCATCTATATAAGCGAGTAACAACCTCCGCACCCGGTGATTATTTTGGTGTAGTGGGTAAGTTACTCGGTTTCGGATCCAAAAGTAGCTGGTTCTGTCCTAGCGGATAAGCGCGCCACTTCAGTAATTTATGCAATGGCTATTTTACAAAACATTTTTAAGGAATTAACACAATTTTAAAAAATCTAGATGCTTAGAATTGATTGCTTATATATTTTCAGTATGTGTTAATGCTTTTAAAATTCCTTTTTTTTTTAAATTTTTTTAATATATTAATTTAAGAAAAATAAAAGCTTATTTTTTTTTTAAAGCACTTTTATATATCTACGTATAATAATATAATTGTTATTTTTTCTAAACAAGCTATAAGATGTAAAAAGTTTTTCAATGAAGACGAGTGATTTCTATTTAGAACAATTTTTATTTTAATAACCAAACCTTCAATTAAAGCCAAAATTATAATTTACATAATTTGAAAATCACAACAAAAATTAAAATAGAACTTGTCCACATACAATGCAGATATTAAAATTTATGAATTCCTTATATAATCCATAGTTTTCTTTAAAAAAAGCTAATAAACGGTATATAAATCGGATTAAGAATATAATTTTAAGAATTTCCTTTACTATTAAATACTGAATATTATAACAACATGAAATTTTTAGAATCTGAAAATAAGAAATCCCTTTCCACCCTGCAAAATGAAAATAAATTTTTCAGTCATAACCTGGTTTAGATTTGTTTACAGATTATAGATAATTTTTAAGAAACCATAATATTTGAATCAGATTTGTTTGTAGATCGTAATACAAACTTGATATAAACATGATTAAAAGCATTTGGTTAATTTAAGGACTTAGGGTATCCGACTACCCTAAAATTGTGAATTTTGCCAAAAATTGACAAATTTTTTTATGATTTTATTTAAAGACCCTCTTATTCGCTTTATAAAAACACCAAGTTTATTATTTTCCGTTCACTAGAACAAAAACAACAAGTGTTTTAGTAAAAGCAGATGCCATTACTTAGCATATGTCATACTTTAAAACACGTTTTACTCAAAATGTGTGGGTTGTTGGGTTTTTTTTTTTTTTTTTTTTTTTTTTTTTTTTGAAATTGCTTAAACGGGGACAGAGATTGCTGAAAGAGTTTTGAAAATAATTTACTGAAATTTTTTCTGTATATTTTGCATAATAGTAAAAGTGTTTTAACCTACAGGTTTATTAATCACTGTTTTATTACAAAATTTACAATCGCTTATGTAAAAATAATCATTGTTATTTTAAGCACAATTTCATATAATAACTAAGATAAAGTGCTCTAGTTTTTGTAAAAATTAATGTATCTCCTATCCTGAAGGTCATTTCAAAAATGAACAACATAGCAACACATCAAAACTGAAAAATTGAAAATTTGTTCCTAAGCTTTTATTACAGAATGGGCCCCGTCGTTGTTATTTTTTGTAAATTTTTACCAATTTTTTCCCACACACATTTTAGTAATAATAATTTCTTTAGTATATTTTTCTTAGAATGTACTAAACAAATCTAAAAAAAACCACTAAAAAAAGTCCCCATATCTCCCTTTTTTTTAAAAAGTTGTCGCATGTAGTTGGATAACCTTCTTTGAAAAATTCATTTTAATGGCAATTTTTTTTCTATTGTAGGAAATCATGTATGATTTTAAATTACATTCCACTTTGAATTCTGTCATGTGTAATATCAAAGACATTGAAGTATTGTTGAATTTTGCGGATAGAGAACAAAGATTAGAGAAACAAATAAATATTAAACTACTTAACCTGAAACAATCATATATTTCTCTAAATTTGTAAGAATAAAAATTATTTGTTTTATTATTATTATTATTATATGCCATGCAAAAATTCTGCATGTATCTCTATATTTATTGCAAATAGAACAAAATACTGTGGTTTTCAACCCACTCAGAAAAAGTTTACGAAGTTTGAATTCGTTTATTATTATTATTACCATTGCTTAGTTAGAAACAGCCCCAACATTTTCATTATCAAATACATCTATTCAAACAGTGGCGCACACAGGAATTGTTCAGGATCGAAAGTTCACTATTCTTGTATCATTCTCCAGTACGCCACCCAACATATTCTTTTGATTTTGTCGATTTTCGGGAACAAAAAACAGAAAAAATTATTTATTTAATAAATAATTAGCATAAATTCAAAAAAAATAATTCTTAACAACAAATACTTAATTAAATCTTACGTACTTATAGGATTATAAATCGAAAAAAATCAAGGGCTATGGAAGGTTCGGACCCGTGCCCCCCCCCCCCTTGTATGAGGCACTGTATTTAAATCCTTAATATTCCTATCCTCACAAAAAAAACACGGCTATTTTTAAAATTTAAAGAACGTCAAGCTTTGAAAGCACTAATTTAAAATAAAATTCAAGTAATAATCAACACAACTAATACATTTTCCTTTTTTTTTTTTTTGCAAAATTTGATTAATTAATAAACACATAAAAACTACTTATCAGATTACTTGCATATTCCTCTAAAAATAATGAAAAAGAATTAATCAAAATATTAAATTTTGAGGTATAAAAATTGTGTTTGTATTATTAGTATATTTTTAAGAGTATATTTTAATATATATTTAATATGCTCTCGTGTTAAAAAAAAATTGTAGAAATAAACTAATTTGTTCAAATAATGTAGAAGTTATTCTCTGATTGAATTTAATAAGCGTTACATACAAAAGCTGAAAAAGATAGATTTACTTGATATGCTATTAATATTGTTCAAAGAAAATGTGTGTGGTCCTATTTTCATTGCATCACAAAAAATTATTCACAATTTTCAAACTAAGGTCAAATGACAAAATCGACACTTTATTCGGTGCCCTATTTTCCCTTCCGTAATAAGCCAAAACGAAAACATTAATATGAATTTTTATATATATTGTATAAAAAAACTACTTTTATTAAATTTACTTTATATTTTCACATGTTGAGTTTTAATTCTGCATCAAGGATCACAAAAAAAAGAAATAAAAGAAAAAAGAAAATACTGATAAAATATCTATACAGGGAAGAAAAAAATATATGTATAAAAACAAAAAAGGAAGGAGAGAATACAAAAATGTTATTAGACATTTCTAGCTCAGAACTTGTTCGTTGTCATGGCAACAAACGATGATTTTGGCTACGACTTATTTCTGTTTTGTACGTGAGTAGAAGAAGTAAAAGGGCGAATACTATTTCTACGTTAGAAAAATTACGATTATTTTTGAATATACTAAAAAATGGTTCTTTCAAATTCCGAAAAACCTTTAATGGAAAAGTTGAATTTAACTGTGGATCAGTTGGATTATAAATATATAGAAAATTGTAAAAATGTGAAGCAGCTTGAGAGGGTTTTGAGAGTTCTGAGGTAAAAAATTTTTATTTTGTATCCTACTGTAAAAAATAAGTTAAAATGAATTAATTTTTAATATTCTGAATTCCTTATACCAGCAACATTAACTTATCTTTCACAACTATTTATTGTAAAATTTTATTAAAAAATACTAATTATGATTATTCAAATATAATATTCATGTATACATCTATAGATTTATTTGTGGTGAATGTGAGTCAGTTTAGTGTAATTAGTGGTGAATATGAGACAAATTTTATTTCAGAATGTCTTTCAGGCCAACTTTTTATCAACAACACATAAAACTAACTGAAACTCTGTATCTATTGCCAGAAAACATTTTAGCAAGCCAAGAAATAAATTTTTAAGAAAAATCGTCTGCTAAAATTTAATATTTAGCAAAGAAGAATTATATTATTGTTGAACTATTAAATGCATACACAAAATAATTACAAAGATTTATAAGCAAAATAATTGCAAATGATTAATAACTACTAAATATATTCTTTTTAATTATATTTTCAAAAAAAAAAACATGCAAAAAAAAGAATTTTTTCCATTTTAAATTAAATCATTCGTTAAGAAAAAAAGGTAAGAGTTATAAATTTCCTCTACACATGCATACATATGTGTGTGTAAATTTTGTTTAAAAAGTAACTGTTTCAAAAGGATTACATTTGTGTTTTTCCTCTTATTACATTATTTTCCTTCAAAGTTTCTCATGAATTGGAGAAGAAAAATATGTTATGTAATGTTGCATGTTTTCTTTTTCAAAATGCTGCCACAAATATTTAACAGTACCATGTAAGTTATTATTTATAATTTAGCACAATATCATTTGTATTTTACATATAAAGCCAAAAAACATATGATTTATTAAAGGTAAATTATTTAATCTTGGAGAAATTAAAATATTTTGGTATTGTTCCATTCCTATAATAAGCATAACAATTTTCCCCCTTTGCTTTCGGTACAACGTACAGCAGTGGTCCCCAACCACCGGTCTAGGAATCAGATAGTACCGAGGAACACAAGGAACACTAAATTATTTTCATTTTATTTAATGCAGCCTATTTCTCTTGGGTTTGTGCGACTTTTTATGGAAACCACTTTAAAAAGTGTTTTAACCACGTGAAATCACAAAAACATTAATTTTTTGGTGTAACTGTATTTTATTCTGAAGGTATTTTTAAATATAATTAAAATAAAATTATTAAATCAAAACAATCCAAAATATAAGCAATCAACGTCTCTATCCCTCAGCGAGTCGCGGTAAATTTATCAAATGTTAACCGGTCCGCGGCGAAACAAAGGTTGGGAAGCCCTGATGTATGGAATACATATTTGTTGTAGCAAAATAAAAGTTGTGGGAATGTAGAGTTTTATTTATATATGCAATAACTTCTCCGCTATCTTCTCAGACTGTATTGAACAAAGGATTGCGGCTGTTAAATAAAGTTACGTAATTTTTTGGATAAATTATCTGGATATAAAAGATCTATAAACATATAAGAACAAATAATAGAAATTCAAATTATTAATCTTGTTAAAAGAGTGTTTAATTTAATAATGCAGATGTGATATTCATTTTACATTGTGTTATTATCTATTAAGTATGTTCAGAAAATAAAAGGAATTATCTGTTAATACGATTTTTTTTATTTCTTCATCTCACAGATACAGCAATGATGTACTTTACTTATTTAGATTAATCAATTTCGAGAAGTAAAAATGAACTCACAAGAGGAAATTTAATCGATAGAGTAGGAAAACAAGCATACTAAATGAAACAATAAAAATTAAAGTGAATTGCACAAAATGCTTGAACTTTTCCCTATATTAATCAAATCCATTTGATATTTTGATGATTAAATTACTAAGGGTGTAATATACAAACAGTTGCAGTTTTGTGTGTGCGTGTGAAATATATTTTTTTTATTTTTATTGCTTTTTGTTTATACATAAATAAATATTCAGAGTCCTTAATGCATAGATGATAACTTTTCTCGGTAAGTCATGTAACGTAGATTTTCCGTGTTAAAATTTCTGTACTAATATTGGGATAGGATCATGATTCTATATTTAAAAGACAAGATCGATGATCTAAAATTATGTATTTTTATTGTATTATTTATTAGTTTTAGTTGAATTAAATTAGCACTCTAATGTTCATAATAAAGGATGCCAGCTCTTGCAAAATTAAAAAATTAAGTATTCTAAGTGAATCACTTAAATAATTTCTATATTACATTAGCTGGCATGTCCGTTCTTTGCACGGGTGAAATAAAAAATTAAATGATACAGATTGAAGGATAAAGAAGTTTTCAATCAGTTAATTTTACGTGAATTGCAAATTAAACAAAAAAAAAAGCCTTTTGCATATCTCAGCTTACAAAAATACCATATTTGTTAAATTTTAAGGCTGTAGATCTAATAGCTGATAAAAAGGATTCTTTTTTATTTATAACGCCCCGTAACTCTGGTGTGAATCGATTTTTGAAAACACCTTCCTAAGCTGATCTCTACTCAGCAAAAGTAACACATTTTTACAAATTTTTTGTAATGAACGCTTAAAACAGAGTAAATAAATTATATCTGGATATGTAATACGTTAATATTACTTTCTGTTCTATTTATTTTAGGTTAAAATTGTAATATTCGCAAAGATTACATTATAATGGCGATTCAATGGAAACATAGCGAAATATGGGTGTAGAGCCAAGTTGGCATTATTTGGCGATGATGTTGGCAACTTGGCAGTTGACTACGGGGCAGAAGTTGATATGCTGTAGCGCCATCTGGTAGGGAGCTGCAACAAAGAGGATAGCACAAAAATCTTTTCCACAAAAAAAATAAAAAAATACAAATACATGCCAATTTTCATTGTGATCGGTTGAAAGGTATTGTAGTGAAGCAAGGTTATATATACAAACATCCATTTATATATATATAGGTTAAATAATTCGCCTATGTCACGCACACATTTAAAGAGTTTTTTTACATTATTTATTTATATTTTAATTTGGCGTTAAACGTCCACTTCACTGGGTATTTTATGATGTCGAATGACTATATATTACTTTATAATTATTGATATTTAAGTCCTAGCATTAAGCTTTCGGTAGTACAGAAAAACATTCTCTTTGAAATTGGCTTTTGATTTAAAAAGGGCAGGACTTGAATTACTAAAACTGAAGTATATTTATTTATTACGCTGCCACAACTTCCCCCTTGGGATTCAATTTTCTTAGAACACGTTCTTAGTGGGTCTCTACTCAACAAAAGAAGCATGTTTGCCACTTTGAAATTCCTATGTCTTATAGTTCAAAAACGGGAAGATTTTTTTAAAATTCATAACGCTAACTTAACCACCCGTGGAAACCAGTTTCCCCAAAACCCATTCTTAACGAATCTCTAGTCAACAAAAGAAACTTGCCTGACAAATTTCAAGTCTGTAGGTCTAATAGTTCCTGAGATCTTATGATGAGTGAGTGAGTAGCTTTTTTCCTACATTTATACAGTGAGAGAGAGAGCGAAGAGAGGGAAAATAAAACCCATGTATACTCAACGACAAGGCAGTTGGTCTGTTGTGTAATTAATCAATGTGTTTGTAATTTAATTTCGCAGTTAAAGGGTTTTGTATTCAACAAAAGGAGTAATTAAATTTACACGGTTAATGAATGAATGGCTAAAGCTTATATTGATTACAAATTGAGCGTTCAGATAGGGCGTAAAATAAAGAGACTAAAATTCTCTGCATTTGTCCATTTGGGCCAAAGAGAACAAGATGATCAAATATTAGAACTGCTCGACATTTGAGTCAATACGATGAAGCCATTCAACGATTGGTTTGTAATGGGTCTATTAGCGTACTTTCTACTAATCCTCCTGAGGAAAAACTATTTCTTCAAATATTCTTTTGAAAACTTTCTCCCAAAAAAGAAGATGTGACTTATACAAATCAAGGCATATATTTAAATATTAACTTTCAGGTTCGACAGAGAGAGAGAGGTTAGGAGCTAAATGATAGCAGTGGGTGATTAACGTAAAGCAACAGAAAGCTAGGCGAGAGTGTTCCGTAGATTATTTGCTTAATATTTAAGATTGACGATTTGTCAATTAGGTATTTAAATTGTTTGAAGTAGATTAACTTAGAACATATCTTCGATTATTTGAAATGTGTATGGCTAAGACGATCCTAGAGTAAAAGTGATTAAATTTATAATTAAATATTACTTATGTCGTCTTCCTCATTTTTGCTCCCATATTTATTTAAAGGTGCATTTCCTAACTTGGGTTGTTCAGGTTTGTTAGATTGTTGATTCTTGTAAATAAATTGTGTTTATTTTGACTATGGCTAATCTTCCTTCTAACTCTCGTACACTGATGGATGGGGTAACCCATCCATCACAGGTTGACTCATAATAAAACAGAAATGGAAGACAGTGGTTGACCTGGAGATACAACAGAAAGAGTAGACAAAACAAACGTCAAAGTGCTTTTCAAAAAACATTTAATTTCTCTGTATAACACTCCAACGGATAGCAGTGGCCACAAGGAATATGATAAGTGATTCAGAGAATGGATTTTGAGACTAGTACATAAACTGTAAACACCAACAAGAGCGTTTGAAGTAGCATTGAGCTTACTTATTGACAGCTCTATCCGTGATCTTCCTACTAACAGTCCTTGGGGAATTTTTGGTCCTTAAAAGTTATTTTATTAGAAAGCTTCCTCCGAAGAAGAGAACATGAATATGCAAATTAGGATTACTAAATATAGTCTAGGCTTTCAGATTACAGAGGAGAGAGAGAGAGAGGCTGCTAGCTTAGCAGTGATTAATCAAATTGAATGTGATGTGCGGATACTTAGGAATTGATTACTTAAGGTAGTGATCTGTCCCTTGAGATTGAATCTAGATTAGATAGCTAAGAAGTCAGAACTATTGAATTAAGTAAGTGCACTAAGTATTTAAAATCTTCTCATATCTCATGTACCTCGTTAATTGTCTTCATATTTATTAATTGGGTACATCTCTTAATTTTAGTGGATCGAACTTGTGTTGTGGTTGATATTGAAAATAAATTGGCATTATTTTAAAGTATGGCTAGTCTTACTTCTGAATTTCCCACACACACAGCTGGGCCTGCTTATCCTTTTTCAACAGAACATATTTTGAATTTGATAAATAGGAACAACTAACTGTACAGAAACTCGCCAGTATAACAAGAAAATTAGAGAGAATTCGTCAAAAAAATAAATCTGCTGTAGATATCTTTTAATTCTTTGAATTAATGCCAAGCTATAGAACAGTTTGCATATTAGCTGCAGATTTACTGATTAGTTCACACTATATGCTTCTGTATCTTCCTCCAAAGCACATCAAATTATATACTACATCTCCTTCGAGTTTCGCCCAATTTGAATAATTCTTTCTTGATGTATTGTTTGCCATATATTTTGATAGTATGTTTCTCATGCAGCATTTTTATTACTTTTTTAAAAAAATCTTTATTTTTCTTCAGAAGCGGAGAAGAAGGAATCTATCCTCATTTGATAAAGTTTTGTGAAGAGAAATTGAAAGAGTTAGACCCAAATAACAAATATTTACAGTTGCCAAAACGTATTGTAAATTATTCGGATCTCCCAGAAGCTGAAAGAAAAAGCATTATATCGGATTTGGAAGTAAGTTTCTTCTTTTAATTTTTTCAGCTACAAGATTTTTTTTCAATGCATTATTTATTTTCAAGAAATTTTGGATCAGAGCATAAATTGCATATTTACTGCTTCTGAATATAATTCATAAGAAAAATAGGGACTAATTCAAGAGGACGAAACAAAAATGACATTCAGAGTTTATCTCTTATTGCACGTATGCGTATTTGGAGCAATTTCTTTCAAGCACACTTTCCAGCAATTTCCACCTTGTTGCCATAGTAACGGCTTCGATCACCTTTTTTCTAGTGAGTTGAAAGAGTTGATCGAAATTAAGATTGCGCTAGATTCCAGCCAATGGGGTTCTTCATCTCCCTAAGTTATAAACAAGATGGCATTAAAAAGGGCAGCCTCCTCATTGTCAAACGTATCAGAAATGGTGTATAATATTTTAAATAGAAGGGCTTGTTATTTCTGTTTACAACCATCAACAAAAACGCGAGCAGAATAAAAGAAACAATATTGGGTGTTCGTTTTCCAAAGCAGAAAAACGGGTGAGTAATTTTTCAATGTGAACATAGAACGCAGCTGACGTCAGAGCATTTCATTTTGCTTACGGCAAACTTTCACCCTCACAGCTGTTAGAAAAATTCCCTGAAACAGTTGTTCGAGATATGCGTGTGTGATAAGGCTTTTAAGCCAAAGTGAACAACTTGCTCCGATCATATTATGAGTAGTTCTTCTTGAAAAGAGTTAATATTTAATCCAAAAGTAGGCTAAATTTATGTGTCGCCATAGTCACATTATAAATACAATCGCGTTTTTCCAGCTAATTAGTTCATGCAATCCGCTATTGCTAATTTTTGCTTTTTCAGAAACTTTCTTTTTAAAAGTACACATTTGTTAAATGTAATAAAGCTCATAAGTAAGCAAAATGCCCCCAAAAAAGTATTAAAGGATTTAAAATTGTATTAAATTATTTAATTTATAAAATGATTTAAAAGTACATGTGAAAGAATTCTTTTTTAATTTTAAGAAACTGAATTTTAACTAAAAATTTTGAGAATCTTAATTCATGAATATCTTTACCCAACAATAAAATTTGAAATTTTTATTTAAATTCTACGAGAACAACAAATACAGATCTAATATCAGTTTTGAATTCAAAGGATAACTCGTATTTGCCTTAATTATGTGATCGTCATAAATTTAGCCCATTAGGAACTTATGAAGAGATATATATCAGGATTAAATTTTGAATATGCTTTAAATCAATCGAAAAAGGGGTCCCAAAATCATTAAAAAAATTTCCACGGAGACTACAATGATTAAGTATCAATTTGATGACAATCGTTTTATCTTTATATATTTAAATCTTCTGTGCGTGTGTACGTGACTAAACTCTTCCTAAACGGCTGGATCGATTTTGGACCGTACTGGGGTCGTACCCTACGTATCCCCCCCACGTTTTTCTCATCCCTAAATGCTGGGTCACGATTAATCTGCAGTTCATCAGCTATCATGCGCACAGTTAATCGACGATCTTTTGTGGTTAATATTTCCTCACTTTCTCAATGTTTTCGTCACTGACGGATGTCACCGGCCTTTCGCTACGGATTTTGTCAGAAACACTTTCCTGGCCTCTTCGAAAACGGGTGAAACACTCGTACACTCACTTCATGGAAAGTGCTTGATCTTCATGAACAAGCACCAGCATCGCGTAAGTTTCTTTTGGTGCCTTGCCAAGCTTAAAGCAAGACTTTAAACTAATATTTTGTTCCTTCATTTTCCTGTTCTCAGTTAAGAATCAAAGCACTGAACAAGCACTTTGTAAAACAAGTCTTACATGGAACACAAACGACTCTCAACTGAATAATGGGGGTGGGGCATGGTCTACGCCTGCATCTACGCCTGTGCACAGTTTTGTTTTGTTAGTGTTGTCAAATTGGGGGGGGGGCGTTCTGACTTCATTCACCGAACTTTATTGTCAGAGGTTGTATAAATCAGAATATAACTGGGCATCCTTACAAAGGTTTCTTTAAGTTATGCTTCAAAAAACAAACATAAAGTTTGTTTCCCAAAACGAATGAATTCCTTTGTTTTTACTATCTTATATAGGTTTGGTCAAAAAATTATTCTGACGAAATAAGCAAAAATGTATCAGAAACTAAGATTCCAGATATTCCTCCGGTAAGAAGAATGGATGATTCTTCAAAACAAGTTAAAAACGAAGAGGTAAGTTTAAATGAATTAACATAACAAACTATAAAGAAATAATCATGTATTTTTTTTACCTAATTTTAGACAAGTATCCTCAATTAAAATTACAAATATTATAAAAATTGTCATTTTTCTTCCATATTTTAAAATTAAAGCTTTTATTATAAAAAATAATAAACATTTACTTTTTTTAAAAATAATCGTTTGCTCGAAAATTTTTAAAGTATTGTTTAAGTGAACATCTATCCGAAAATTATACTCGTTGCTACGAAATTTTATTTTCTAGAAAAAGGAATCTCAAAATAATCAAGAAGCAAATCGTAGAGTCTGCAAGCCTCGCAGTTATGACGAATGGAATAAGTAATAAAGGATTATTTTAATGTTAATTTATTCGTACTATGAAGATATCTTTAAATTGCTCTAATTATTACCTCTTGTATATTTAGATTTAATGTCGAAGAAGAGTTAGAGAAGATTAATGACGCAAGCAAAGACAAAACAGAAACAGACGAAAGCAAAGAAGCAATCGAAATAAACAGGTTTATTCCTACAATTGGTAAGTTCTAGCATGGAAGTTTTTATGAGTGTATTAAAAATTTATCTTTATGCATTAATGACCCAGCCATTGGTTAAGTTTCAGGAATAAGGTATTTTAAATACGTTGAAGAATGAATTATGCACAGAAATATTAAATAATTTCTTAGAATAATCTTAAGCCTCGTTTCTTCGATTTTTAAATGGGAATGACACATTATAAAATGTATTTTTTATTTTTACAGTGTTTTATTATTATGTAAAGGTAACATATAATGATAAATCGTTCAACCTTTTTAAGTAAAATTAAATTTATAATCAATTAAATTTAGCGAGGAAACCATCCAGTTTGATGTAAATAATATGAGACAAAATATATTACATGTATTTCCTTCTTCCTTTTCCTTCACATACCGGCCAAAATTCTATGCAACTATAGAACAGGTAAACAAAGAAATTTCACTGACATTTACTGAGTAATGACGCTATACATCAGGGGTCGGCAACCTACGGCACGCGTGCTACATGTGGCACGTGAGTCAATTCTCAGTGGCACTCTGCACTTCTCTACAAATTTGTCAATTTTTGAGTGGATGGATGTTGATAAATTTGTAATAGACCTTATTTGACAAACATCTTCAGAATAATAGACATTTGTGTAAATACTAAAAAATCTGAAAGATAAATCTAAAGATAAGTTTACAGATTTTTTTGTAAATTATTGAAAGCATTGCTGGAGAGATTTAATTGTTCCAAGGAGCGAAAATTGTATGTACTCTACTTTTTCCTCTTTTTGGGTTCTGTATGTATAAGTAAAAAAATCTTTCCGCATTTGAAAATATTTCGAGCCCGCAAAGAAATTGTTTAACAACTGAATGCTCAGAATCGTGTCGAAAGTCAAAAATTATACCCCTGATATTGCGATATGAAAGTAGAGCGGTGCAAGTACTAGGTTCACATTAAAATTTTTTTATTTATTTATTTAACTATAATAAAGGGAAATACTTATATTTTATGCTGTCTGTTTTTTACTTCAATAAATATGTTTAAAAATACTTAATGTGCAATTAAATTTTTTTTTTCATTTTTGTTGAAGAAATAGTTATATTTCATGCTGTTTATTTTTATGTTAAGAAGTATTTTTAAATGAGGCAAAATTATTATGTATTAAAACTGCAAATCTAAATTATTGACCTCTATTTTGTAGCTTAGCATGCATTATCTCGGGAATCTAATTGTTTCAAAAATGCCCTACCGTGTGCAAGGCCGGATTTACGTATGGGCTAAATGGGCTGCAGCCCAGGGCCCCCGGGTTCTAGGGGGCCCCCGTTCCCCGTTGAAGATAAACAGAAAAGGTGCTTACAATCAAAATAGTAACACAATAATAAACCAGTAAAAAATGCACACAAATCGAAAATAAAATACCCGAAATACCATAGCAAATTTATTCTCGAGAGCAAGAGCAATTTACTTTTGTTCTTCCGCCCTACCACCGAATACGTGGAAATAAATAATTATTAATTTCAAAAATCGTCTGTATATTTTATGTAAATAACTTAATAAAAACAAATTAAAATAGTATGCTGGTGATTTGCTTTTAGAAACTACACCATAAATTAGATGTAAAATGTCTAAACCTCAAGGGAATTTTTTGTTTTTCTCATGTTTAGAGACAGCCTGTGAGGTCTAGAAACAATGGTTTTCATCTAATTGCTAGTGGCCAACGTACCGGACTCATGACAGGTATGTCATGAGTTCGAGACCAGTGCCGCTGAAGACTCTCCGTATAGGGGAGCGATGCATGTTAAATCTGTCGAGAGCTCAAACGTTCTCCAGTATGTGTGGTGGGTATGTGTTAGGAGAGGGGATGCCAGCTCAGGTATTGCCCTCGTCACATGACCATGGTTCAAAATTACGAAGTCCATCGCCAAAATCTCTCGTGTAGCTGAACAGTGCGACACTAATATTCACTCACTATTCATCTAATTCAGTGATTCCCAAAGTGGTCTATGACGATCTATAAGGGGTCCACGACAGTAAAATAATAATTTGGGGTTCCATGAGGTGTAAATGGGGGTCTACGATTGTGGCTCTCATTAAACCAGATCGTGACTAATATTAAAAGGAAATTTCATCAAATGGAAACTAGACTTACCTATTGAACAGAATTATTTACTAAATTCAATGAAGTTTATTTGCAGTTACAAGGCGACAGTATAAATGTGTTATTAGGAACACATTTCACACAGACTTTCTTGCCAGAATTAAGCTAAAGGAGCATAATTTTGGACGTCATCAATATTTAAATGTTCTTTTCTTAGATTTTGAAACTAGGTTTGAGAATGTTTTGAATATCACAGTACCACAGAATACAATAAATTCATATGGTCACTTTGAAAAAAAACTATCATATTATAAGAATTAAGCACTAGGAATATGCACTAATGAAGATCTTAAAGTAAAGTTTAGAAACGATGTCAACAATTTTAGCTTTAAAAAGATATACCTGTTATTCATTCCTTATTATGGAATATCTTGAGAAAGCTTTTAATTGTTTTTTCGATTGAGAAGGTGCGCTTGCCAATCTCCAAAACAAAAAAGAAAGAAGAAAATACTGGACACCATTAATCGAGGAGATATTTAGGGTTAAACCCTGATAAGATTCATGCCAAATGTTAAAAGTTTATTATTACATCCCCAGATTTCTCCCTCCCTCAAAAAGCACTTGTTTGTTGCACAGTTACTTTATGTAACAGTTATTTTATGCATTAGTTAAATTTTAATTTAATTAACTAATTAAATTAACTAACATGTGTTTTCTTGAATTTTAAACTCTTCTGTACTTCACTACAGTTACAAATTTTAATCTTTTAAAGTAAATAGCTCTATACTTGCTGTCAAAAATATATATAAGTTGATAAATTTGCACGAATTTAATATTAGGAAAGCAGGGGTCTACCCCACACTGAAAAAACCTTCCAAGGGGTCTATGAGGCTAAAAAGTTTGGGAACCTATGATCTAATTGCTGAGAAATCAATTTGCCTCATCAAGAACCAATATTTATATAGATTTAACTGGATAAAAACCCCTGTTACCAAATAGCCCAGTCTAAATTGTTTGAGAGAATTCCTTTTCAAATAGGGTTTTAGCTAAAATATCGATTTTACAAAAAATCCTGATGTGATCGGATAAAAATTAGGTCATTTTCAAAATCAGCACACTAAATACTATAAAAACCACTGAAAGCCTCTTTTGTACTTCTCCAAAACTTTAATTTTGTAGCTGTGTGTAATTAATAGAGTGTCTATTAAGTACACTCTATTAATTGCAGTCTATTAACAATGATAATTAATACAGTCTATTACAATCTATTATTAATACAGTCTATAAATTACACTCTTTTGTACACGGCGCCGCTCTATATAGAGTGGCGATGATGAGCATAGAGCATCTATACAAACGTAGTGGCACTATTTCTGTAGCCATTTATTTTTGTGTAATAATAATTCTAAGTTACAGTATAAAACTGATTTGGTGCTGTGTCCTATGCATAACACCTGAAATTAAAAGATTCTTAGGTACCTGTGCGGCCGCGGTGGCCGAGTGGTCTAGGCATCGGATCATGGCTAGCATGTCATGGGTTCGATCCTAGTACCACTAAAGATCCGCCGTGTAGGGGAGCGATGCACGTTAAATCTGTCGAGAGCTCAAACGTCCTCCCGTTGGTGTGGTGTGGTAGTTAGGAGAGGGGGTGCCAGCTCAGGTGTCGTCCGCGTCACTTGACCGTGGTTCAAAATTACGCGGACCGTCGCCAAAAGCCCTCGTGTTGCTAATCAGTGCGACGTTAATATTCTCTCACTCACTCACTTAGGTACCTGTTTATGGGTTTGAAGTAAAAAGTAAGTACAAATACACATTTCTAAATTATTTAAGTATAAAGACATGGAGTAGGAAGATTAGGATTATTCATGCAGGTTCGTGGCCTAATCGCTAAGTAATAATTTTATTGATTATATCCCTTCACATGAAATGGGTTATTTTCAAAACAAAGATCCAAACAATATATATTCTGTTTCGCAAAGAGAATACAAAGAACAAAAGAGACCATTTTCTAATAATCAGTTCACTAAAAAACCTTAAACATGGCCAAGTGCTGGAAATATCTTGGCTTTGATATTCGACTAATATCGGTAGTTTTTTTTTTTTTTTGTTTGACTTGTGCAAACTTTTTTCTGAAACAAATTCTTAAAACACAACCGGCTTTTCCGATTGGAAACACGTAACAAGTTGTTTAGAAAATCATGAAAATTCTGTTGAACATAAAAATTCAATGTTAGTTTGGTTGACACGAAAAGAAAATAAGTCTTTCTTAGATAAACAATTACAGAAGCAACTAAGAAAACATACAGAATATTACCACAGGGTCCTCAAACGTGTTATTTCAAAAGTAAAGTATTTGGCTACAAGATGTTTATCATTTAGAGCAGGGGTACTCAAACTTTTTTTTTTTACTCCAGGCCACATACATGTGACATGTATTTTACGCGGGCCGCAACATGAGGATTAATATAGAAAGGGAAGCTATAAAATCAAGGACATTTAAACCGCGAAAAATTGGTTGAAATATAAAATCTCATAATTTTGGATCTTATTTCAAAACTATACCAAACTCTATCAAACAAAACTCACAAAATATAGGTTTCATTCACTTTTTACCCAATTACGAAGGAATTTTTCAATTTCTGTTTATCAATGATCCCAAGCCCTATTTCTGCATTCTACTGTCATAAAAACAAAGCTGCCAAGTACTTGGATAATTTGATTTTTTCTTCTTTTGACAACGCCTTACATAGTTTTATTTCAGATATTAATTTATCAAACGCAGGATGGTAGCAAAGAGTTTTTATTGAACTACAGACTGAAATCAGTATTATCTGTATAAACTGTCTGTTCTTATTGCGCATTTTTGTTTCAAATTTATTCAAATATTTTTTGATGTTATAAAAAAAATATGTGAACAAATAACTGAATTCATCAAAGGGTACATCGGAATCATTTAACAAACACTCTAACAATTTCTGAAAAATTCTTAAGTTTATCATTAACAATTTCATGTTTGCCAATATATATAATGTAGGAAATTTTATGGGATGCTTTTGTTACCTCTGCGTTTTTGTGACATTACCATCTGCAAAATATTTATTGCTGTTTCAAAGGGTTTTTCTTAAAGAAAACCAATTTATCTCGTCTTTAAATGGATCCTCAAGAATAAGAGCCATTGAAAGATTTGTGTTTAGTACACTGGTGTGCAAAAATTAAGGACGAAGTTGAAAAATTAGCATATCAGCTGAACGAAGAGGCAGAGCGGACAGAAAGACCAATCAGGAGATTAAATGAGGTGATTTACGGTAGCACATGCGCAGATATGCAGGTAGACGTAATAGGGGAGTGTCTGAGTAGTAAAGCATGTTGTCGGTGTAAGATTAGTATTTCTGGCAAAGAGATTGCACACCGTATAGCAGTTAAAATCACACCGAGTTGCTGCCTCAGCGAGAAATGGCGAATAATCAATCTGTTAGACGACATCTGGATGCTTTTACCCGAGGTCGAATCATTGGGAAGTTGGAGGAAGGTCGCAGTATGACAAGTGTGGCTGCAGAGTTCGGAATTGCTCACAGCATCGTTTCACGACTTTGGAGACAATTTCAAACTACAGGAACAGCTATCCGGGGGTTCAGTAGTGGTCGTCCACGAGGAACCACACCCGCAGATGACCGGTATATTGCCTTACAGGCCAGAAGAAACAGGCGACAGACAGCGGGAGAAATCGCTAGACACGCGACACAGGCGACTGGACGACCGATATCGCGTTTTACCGTGGCCAGAAGACTGCACGGTGGTGGTCTGTTTGCACGACGCCCTGTACGGTGTGTACCTCTAACGCCTGCCCATCGGAGAAGGCGTTCTCTGTGGTGCCGGGAATACCGGAATTGGAGAGACAATGAATGGGGACGAGTACTCTTTACAGATGAGAGCAGATTCAGTCTGAGTAGCGATTCTCATCGCATACTCATCTGGAGAGAGCGGGGAAGCCGCAATCATCCCTCGAACATCATTGAAAGGGACAGGTATGGAGGTGGCGGTGTTCTCGTTTGGGGAGGCATCATGCTTGGTAGTCGTACAGACCTTCACATCTTCGACGCAGGTTCAGTCAACGGGACCCGTTATTGTAACGAGATTCTTCTTCCATATGTGCGTCTTTTTAGAGGCGCTATGGGTCCGCAGTTCCTTTTCATGGACGACAATGCACCATGTCATCGCACAGTAGCTGCCGAACAGCTTTTAGGGAGTGAGGATATTGAACGTATGGATTGGCCGGCACGATCTCCGGATCTCAATCCCATCGAGCATGTATGGGATTTTCTAGGCAGATGCTTGGCAGCTCGTACCTTACCACCAGAAACGATTCCGGAGCTTCGATTGGCGCTGCAAGACGAATGGGCAGCAATGCCTCAACAACTCATTGACACCCTCATTCTCAGCATGGGCAGACGCTGTGAAACCTGCCTAGCAGTCAGGGGAGATCATATCCCCTACTAAGGACCGGATATTTCTTGCTGGACACCCATCACAGGGATGTTTCGGCCTTCAGTCGCATTGCGCTCAATGCTACTTTTTCAATAAAGCTTCTTTTTATCCCTCTGATTTCTCTTTTATAAGTGTTGCTTACATTACTCATGTCCTTACGTATTGGGGATCTTACGGTATTAAATGTGTTGATTTGGAATGCTTTTGTACAAAGTTATATTGAAAAAACCGTCTCGTCCTTAATTTTTGCACACCAGTGTAGTACAGTGACGAGAGCAAAATTATATTTTTTATATATAACATTTTCACGACAAATCAAACAAGTTGTTGATCCATGTTTTTTTTCCTGCGAAATAGTCAAGATCCCAATCGTCTTGAAACAGCAAATGTTTTTTAGACATGAGGGTTAGTTAAAAATTAGTTACATCTATAAAATGGTCGCTACTGCATTTGTTATTTGTTATCACTAACCATTACAATTACAGAAAGAAGAAAAATTATTTCACAATTTGTACCAGCACGAATCGATAGCAAAATTGATGGGTTTGATTGCTGGATTGATAGAATTCTCGCTAAATTTTTAATACATTTTCCCTAAATAATTAAATTTGTTATTTCAATGGACCTAGACCGGGCCACTCAGAATGGTTCGGTGGGCTACATGTGGCACATGGGCCACAGGTTGAGTATCGCTGATTTAGAGGTACCGAGGAAGTTTTTGGCTCTCGTCATAGTGGTAATTTTATGGGTACCCTGAAACTACTAGCAGAGTTCGACTCATTCATTCGTGAATATATTGAGCTGCGAGAACTACGACCAAAATCGTTAATATCGTACTTATCAAAAACAATTTATGATCAAATAGTTGAGATCATGGGCAAGGAAATCATTAAAAAATTATATAACTCAAATAAATTACAATGACACAAAGTACTATACAATAGTGGTGGATTCAACAGCAGATTTGTCCCACAATTACTAACTTGCTATTATACTACGATAATGTTTTCGGGGAAAAGTGTATGAAAGATGTGTCTCATTAATTCAGATGATTAGTCATATATATACTGGTTTATATTTAATTATCTACAAGAATTTTTAGAAACAAATGGACTGCTATTGGATAATTGTAAGTGATTTTGGGGTTTATTGGCGCAAGAGCCGATTTCGGATATACTGCGCCAAACATTTGTTTTAATATCTGTGGTCTAGATGGGAAGACAAAGAGAATTGAATGACAAGAAATAGAGAAGGATCACTAGGGTACCCCGGGTTCGTGAAGCCCGTGTTTACCAAAGACAGTAAACCCCGTGGGAAAAGGAAAAGATCACTAGGGCACCTCTGGATTGCGACACCCGTACTCGCCTAAAGAAGGTGAGCCCCCTGAGGGGTGGATAATTGTAGGGGACAGTCATATGACAACGCTGCCAATATGTCCGGTCCATATAATGGTGTGCAAGCTGTACTAAAAGAAAAAAATAAATAAATTCACTAATTATGTGCCGTATGCTGCACATTCTCTTAATCTAGTTGTGCAGAGTACAGTTAAGGTTGTAACTGGAAATCGTGAACTTCTTTGGTTTAGTGCAACAAATATATGTTTGCTTTTCTACATCGACCTATAGGTAGAGATTTCTAATTCGTGAACTTAAACTGAAATTTACCTTAAAAAGATTAAGTCAGACCAGATGGTCTTGTCACTACAATCCTTTTGAAGCCTCAAGAGATAAATATTGTAATATCATGAATATTCTTAAGACATTTAGTGACAATGGAAATGAGAAAATTGAATTTCAAAAAGAGCAGCAAATTTTATTAAAAATTAGCAAAACTCAAAACTGCCATTTTAATTACATTTTGGGAAGAAATTTTAGAAAGATTTAATTCAGTTAAGAAAAAATAACAGATTCTTGGGGTTTGGACATCTGCGAAGGGAATAAGTTCATTATGTCATTAAAAATGTTTATAAGCAATGTACAACATGTGAATCAGATCAAAAATCAAAGGAGTATCAAGACGCAGCCAAAACATTAAGTCCTAATGTAGAAACAGAATACAACGATGTGAACTAGAGACGGGTTATTTCAAAATTTGCAGATAAATTCAGAGAAAAAGCTGTGTATGGGATAGAAAAATTAAAAAGAGACGCGATTATTGCAGCGTTAGATAAGGTAATCCTTGATTTAAATAGAAGAAGTAAAGTATATATATGTAGAATATAGTAAGAAATTAAAATTTTTGATGGATTTGCAAGATTAAAGTAAGGAAAACGTCGACCTGGAGAGCGTACGCGCTATTACTGATTACTATTCAGATGATGTAGACCAACATTTAGTAAATGAAGGTGTTCATTTAAAAATTTATCTAAAACACTGAGCTAGAGTCCTATACTTGTAGTGATATATTCAATTTAATATTAAAAAGAAATTAGTTCAGGTTTTTCCAAATTTGTATACCATTTTAAAGATTTTTCTAAAGATCCGTATTGCTAGCTGTGAAATGTGCGTTTTCTAAAATGCCCTACATAGAAAACAAATATAGGACAACAATGACAAATACTAAGCTTAATTATTAATCACTTATTTCTTTTAATATTGATCTCACCAAAGACTTAAAATGTGACGAGCAAATAAAAGAATATTCAGCATAAATGTGCAGAAAAGTTTTTTTTTTTTGTGTGTGTAAATTATATGTTATTGATTATAACGTATTTAAAATGTTTGGGGAAAACAACTTTTAAGTTTCGTATATTTTAAATTTCTCCGCACAATAATTTTTTAGGAAAAAGGCAAAATTTTTAATTATTTAGGGGGCCCCCAGATATCGTTAGCCCAGGGCCCCCAACGGTCACGGTCCGGCCCTGACTGTGTGGCACGCTGAATTATGTTGGTAAATTGGTTTGGCACGCCACAGCCAAAAGGTTGCCGACCTTTTGCAGTCCTTTGAAATAGTAAAATCAGTTTATTGAACATTTAACAAAAAGTGTTTCAACATAACAAGAAGCAGACAAGAAGACACCACAAACGAAGTTGCAGCTGATTACATGACGAAAGACAAAGACAGACGAGGGTGGTTTCCAGAAATCTCAGTATATATAGGCAGCTCAAATCACATGATCTGAGTGGGTGGATAGATGTAATTCAAAATACTCCGTTAGACGGCTGGCTAATTTATTACTAAAATGTGGGTCCTGAAGGGATGGACCATAGTTGATTAAAAGAAATTTTACAGAATTATATTACTGAGATTATTCCATATATATATGTATATACATATTTATATTAATTTTATTATTTTTGTTAATAAACGTCTCTTTCCAGACCAACTGAAAAGTGGCACAATAGAGTTTATATTCTCCTTAGTCTTTATATATTAAATGAGAATAAGATAATCTAATTACTATGCATATAACAATTAAACCCTTGTTTAAAAAAAGTAAGATTGCAAAAAAAAAAAGTGATAGCTACATTAATTAATCAAATTATTAATTTAAAATAATTAATTTAAAATCAAATTAAAATAATTTTCTATAAATTCCTTTTGAGCAACTCATTTAACTCAATCTCCATATTCTTATTATGTTGTATTAAAACAATACTGAAGTAGACTTATCAAAGCATTGAAAATATTTTCAGGCCTAACACTAGATGAGCGTGAACGGATCGCAGATTTAGAAAGAATAAAGGGTAATGAGGTAAGAAGTTTATTTTATCGCGTCGTTTATTTTAAGTTTAAAGCTAAAATAAATCCAAAGTAATTGAATATTGCAAATTTATTTCAGGCTTTTAAAGCACAAGATTATGAAGAAGCGGTTTTGTACTACACGCGTAGTATATCAGCTCTCAAAACTGCAAAAACTTTAAATAATAGAGCTCAAACTTGTAAGTATGGTTTCTGTGAACTGTTTTTCTATAACCAATAATCAATGCATATCACCCAAAATTATCCCGTTTTCATAAGGAGTACGAGATAGTTTTCACCGTTTTTTAATCGAAATTGGGCATTTTTTATGGAAGAACGATACATTATGTTTTACTCAAAGCTTTGTCCATCGGTGGCCACTACTCTCCCACTTCTTTCTGGTAGCATACTGATACAGTGTTGGAAGATCCTTCATCTATTGAGACTATCCACAAATTTACCCAATTTTTGGTACCTTCATACGATGTGAAGTACTGCAAAAACAGGTCATTGCTATCGATCGGAACAAGGGATAATTCGAAGGGACGACGCATGGTGAATACAGCAGGTGGGTTAGGACTTCCCAAATGAGTGTTTCTAAGCAGATTTTAACCAGCGCCGCGACTTGTGGGCGAGTTTTTTCATGTAGGAGAACAATTTATCATGTTTGGAGTAGTAGTGGGCTTGGTTTTCCTTCAGTGCTCGGCACAATTTCATCAATTATGTTCGGTAGCGAGCTCCAGTAATGGTTTCTTTCGGTTTGAGCAACCCATAATACATGATAGAAAGCTGATCCCACCAAATATACAATATGCTTCTTTCCATGAATATTCGGCCGTTGAAACATGGCAGAGGCTGCTGTTCTCATGATTTCCTCTTCTTTGGGTTATTGTAGTGGATCCTTTTGTCATCCATCACCAGCGGCTGTACGATGGAAAAAAACTTTTTCGTGTACGCCTGGCAAGCAACATTTCACGTTTACAAAATCAGCATTCAAAGTTTCTGGGTTTCAGTTCATATGGAACAAAATTTTCTTGGTCCTGAATCATTTCCAACGATTTTAAAGGATCTGAAATTGCTTGTTGAGTCATTTCTTGAAAGATTTCTTACAAACTTCGCATGCTGTCTTCGTCTAAGTGCGAAGAATTCAACAGTGATTCGTCTTCCTCGAAAACACACTTTGTCACTGTTATTTTAGCCTGTCTAATCGTACAATTTTTATTTAGTGAAAGCGAAATATCGACAGTAACTGCAGAATCCTTGTACTTCCCAAATATTAGATCTTGCATTAATCTAAAGAAATTAACATTGTGTCTTTCACTGATTCTTTGAACTAGAGAACGTTTCAAATTTTGAGTTTTGTTCGTTCTACTCTCCTATAATGAAAGTAAATATTCCTTCGGCAGTTAGCAAAGTCGCGTCTCAACTGCACAACTTTTCTAAGCGAATTTTTATTACCTTCAAAACTGCTAAAATTCTAGCCACAGTTTCAAAGTCTACATTAGCAATCATTTGTTGTTCTTTAATATCAATTAATGCTTTTAAAACTGCTGATTTTGTGTCTAGAAATATTTCAATCATTGACAATAAACTATTTTAGCATGGCTTAGGTATCTAAACAAATCACTTTTTCACAGTCAAAATCTTCTTTAACACATTTTTGTAAAATATCACTCTCTTGAGGGACTTTTCTTGATAATTTTACAATACCCCTGATCTTTTTCATAGTTTCATTAAAGTTAATCACAGCTCTTTTTTTTTTTTTTTTTTTTGCATAAACGATATGAAACATAGCATCTTTCCTATACCGCCTTCAAATTCTAAATATACTGCTTTTTCCAAATCTTCAATTTCGATTAGTTCATCGCATTCATCAATATCTTCTTCATGTGTTTCAAATATTTCAACAATACTCTCTCCCAAATCCAATCGTTTATAATAAAGCACATCACACAAGGTCATGTGTATGGCGTGTGCATAGTATAGGTGGTACTCACAACTCATTATTTTTTTCTAAAAATCATCATTCTAGCACCATCAGTAACGCGAACAACTATGTGCTTTTCAGTTGTGGCGCCGAATTCCTTTAGTTTAGCTCTTACTGCCTGCTTCAATACAATTTTCTGTAGAAAACAAATCCACTAATTCTTAGCAATTCTAAATTAAAGATTCACTATTATTGGAATGAAAGTTTATGTTCAAATATCGTCTGTTTTTAAGCAAAGTAAACTCGTCAAGTTACAATGAATTCCTGCATTTAACTTTGATAAAATTTCATTAGTAACCCAAGTTTTAATCAAATTATATTGTTTATGGACAAGCTTCATGACATCACTAGGATTTGGAGGGAATTGTTAACTTTGTCATGTAAGGACTTCCTTATAAAATTACTCTTTATTACTGCATTTACCTTGAATCATTCTACACAAACAAGTTAACTATTTCCTCTAGTGTTTCTCAGTTTTCTTGAAGATAATACGAGAACAAAGGCTTTTTCTTTTTCTTTCTCTCTTTTAGAGAAGTAATTCTGGTATAAATATCCCTGTCTATTTTTGCCTTACTAATTTTGGTATTTCGTAAATCTGACAAAACAGGTTGAGTTGTTTTTAATGCATCGTTCTGAATTTGTAAATGTCGAAGAAAAACATCTTGTGAACCAACCTCTACATTTCAATATATACTGTTACACTTCATGGATTTTGTATTTTTTTCAAACTTTTTTTTATGAAACACTGCTAAGCATAGGACTTACGAATTGGGACAGACATATTTGATATCATTTTCATTTTTACTTTTTATCTGAAATAAAGATATAAAATTATAAGAAAAATAAACAGTTCCCAAATCCTCGAAAGTGTTACATTAACAAATCAATTAATTAAGGTATCCTAAAAAGGACAAAAATATCGAAATTTTTTTTCTCTGTATTCTCTTGTTGCCTGTATAATGGGGAAGCTTTCTCCGAAATTTCAGATCTGATAACGAATTAGTTTTTTAAATATTTGAAATTTTCTGAGTTTATATTTTAGTTTCGGTTTCATTTCAAAACATTTTTTCAATTTTTAAGTTGAATTAATTAAAAATGTTTTTGAACAGAATCGGCTCTTTCAGCGTGAAATGGTTATTGACTACAATTTTCATTGCTAAAATAATTTATGTATGCTTATGCTTACAGTTTTTTTTAGTTTTCATTGGTACTTAATTAAGACTGATTTCAAGACCAATATTTGTTTTTATAAATAGTTTATAAGACTTTGAAGAATTTTCATTAATTTTTTCCTGTTGAAAAAAAGCAACGATCAAAACGTCCTCGAGTTGCTTTGAAAAACAATATTTAGAGAAGAGATGAAATGCTACTGAAAATGATTCACCTTGAAACCAGCTCATATCTGGTACTACAATTATACTCCAGAATACAAACATTGCAGATAAAACTGAATATTTCTATGATGTACCAACTACATTATAGTAAACGTTTTAACTCTATATTATCGTATTTTAAATTCGTTCAACATAAACACTTAAATAACTAAAATGCCTCGATTTAATTTTGAAAAAAAAATTGAATTTTATGTATAAACCAGGTGATTTTTAGCTTCAGTTAATATCATCACTATTTTGTATATAAATGCTTTGTGTTTCAGAACTTTTGTGAAAATATCGTGTTACGATTAAACAGAACAATCTACCGTCGTAACAAATGCTATCAATATTATGCAAAAAAATATTTTTAATTAAAAAAATTCAGACATATTTAGCTTAATTAGTGTTTTAATGCAAAACATGTTAAATAATAACATATTTAAAAAAAATTGAGCTTTACAGGCATTATTAGTTTTTGTTTCATGCCTATACAAATTTTAAATGTGTTTTTCTCAGACTTTTAATTTTGAAGACGTGTTTTCTATTCTCTCTAGGCTCTTTTTCTGTTCAAGGTTAGAGTCTTGAAATTTTTACTTTAAAATACAAATTCTATATAAGTTAGTATGTATTTAGGTCTCAGAGTTCTCGCTGTTTTTTAAAAAAATATTAATATTTTTTTAAAAATTGTGATTTTCCAGGTTTAGCTATAAGAATAATCATTGAAATTCAACAAGGAAAGATATTATCAATTCCGTACTAACTTCTATTCCCAATAATATAAGAAACATAAATCACTTAAAAAAATTAAAAAATTGAATATTTGATAAAAATTTAAAAACTTTAAAAAAATTTAATCTTTTAAAATTGAAAAATGATAGATTTTGTCAAATTGACCTTTTATTTTCAGAATCAATTTAATAATAAAATCTGAAAATAAAGCATTAATTACTTTTACTATTACTGTCTCTACTGTCTGTAACCTAAAACGGTTCCTTCCTTTTTTTCCTTTAAGAAAACGAAGTGCTGTCCAACAAACAAACAAAAAGTGATCAGGACAATTATTTTCATGTATTTACTCTTTCCCTTGGCAAGCTAGAAAAGTTCTCACCAACCCTACATAGGCATTACTGTTTCTCTTATTACACTCTTATTCAGAATCAACGGTCGTACGTTGCAACAGTGCGGTCAGCTAAAAGTTATGTCAGAAATTAAAATACAGTCAAGTAAAAAAAATACCTCTTTGATTTCTTCAGAACCAGGTCGTTTTCGGGAATACAGAAAGTATGGAAATCTTACCATTTCCCATGATCCAGGGAAAGAAACCCTAAAATACATATGTTATAATACAGTTGTAGAGAGCGCTTTGTAAGCTTGATAATAGAAGGGTGAGGGGGTGTTAGTCATACATTGGAGACAGAAAAACATAAAGGAAACGAAGGCATGAACAGCCAACTACGTGTTTCACATGGATATGTTATCTTAATTATTTATCCTTACCGTATTTTAGGTTATGTTATCTTAACGTGCAATAAAGTCCTGTATATACCATAAAATTCAGAGTATAAAGCGCACTTTAAACACAAAAAATAAGGTTGAAATTTACGGGTGCGCGTTATACGCCGGGGATATAAAAATGATAGATTTAAAAATATAAAAAAGAGGTCAGCATGAAAAAAAAATTAAGATTTCTACGTATATCGAAATGCTACTTATTTAGAAGAAATTACATTCCTTATTAACTTAAAAGTTTGTCGTTCTAGAAATATATTATTTTTTTTATAAATCTTTGAATATTACCTCGAATAAATGACTTCAAAACATAAGAGCATTGCGCACATACATGTCAGGTTTCTTAGTAAAAAAGAGGGTGCGCGTTATACGGCGAATACACCTAAAAAATTTTAAAATACAATTTGAAAGTATAGGTGGGCGTTATACGCCGGATTTTTACGGTAGGTAAAGATATTTTGGGAGAATATTATTCGAGAAAAGGTATAATGTCTAAATTAAGTAGAAAGTAAAATAAACGGATCTAACAATCGAGAAGTGGGTACTTAACATAATAATTAATTTGCAAGACTAAAAAAATACACAAGGCCTTTTTTTTAGTGCCACGTTAATTAATAACAAATCGAGTAAAGACTAAAAATAATGAATATATAATATATAATTGCATTATATATATATATATACATTATATAAGGATTTCCACAATCTTTGCTTTACTTTAAAATCTATTTGATGTGCCCTTGATGATATCATGTAGTTTTTGTAGTAATTATTTCATTCGAATCTATCATTGAATTTGAACTATCGATATTCAATATATTTCAAATCATTCGATTAAAGTTATGAGTAACAACTTTAAATTTAAAATATTATAACAATTTGGATGGCATCAATCGTGCTAATTATAACCATTCTGTTTCCAGATCTCAAGTTGAAGAACTATTTTGCAGCTGTTGTAGATTGCAATGAGGTTATAAGCTTGGAACCAAGCAATGTCAAAGGTAAGTTTGTATAGTACGGAATTTTAAAATATATATATACTAGCTGAAATTCCCGTTCTTCGCACGGGTTAAGTTTTAAAAACAAAAATTCTTCTATCATAGCAATTATAATATATTTTTAGGGAGGGTAAAACCCTGTATGAAGTAGAAAACCAAAAATTAAAAACATTTTTTTCAAATGAATGTTCACATTAGAAATAATTTTAAACAAATTGCAATTTGGCTTCAAAGTAAATAATAATTTAACCAAAACAAATATTTCAATATAAGAGAGAAAATTAGCAAGCTAAAGAGTAAATAGATATGAATGAATGCAAATATAAATAAAAATTATTACAGAAAAGTGATAGCAGTAGTGAGTTTCTGCTATGGGAACTATGGGTATAATAACCTGCAATAGATGAGCCGAAAGAAAAAAATGAATGATGATGATGATAAACTGATTCACTAAATGCTATCATGAATAAGAAATATTAGAAAGCATCTGTATTCTTGTGTATTAACATCACCGCAGTCAAAATTTGGACCACGCAAATCGTGCTATTTCCCACCAAAATCTTATAATTCTTTCTTTTTCAAAAAAAAAAAAAAAAAAATTGTTGTTTTGATATCCAGGAGTGATTTGCATGTCACCAATTTGGCTGTGATGAAAATCAGAATAGAGACAATCCCAATTAGTTTGAAGTGAGTGCCTTTTTCTTTTTGTTATAGGCTACATTTTTGTACTATTTTACTACACGGATGAAACATGGAATTACGAAGAAGGCAACCTTTTTTAGACCGAATTGTAATGCTATTAGGATGGAAATAGGCAAGCTATACCACTAAAGTGTACTGATATTCAGATGATGATTTAGTTAATAGCTTTTCTTACTTTAGGGCCGACTACTTTATGTTGTCATGATATGAACATGAAATGAATTGTAGCCCAAGCACAACTGTGGTTGATAATACCACCAACATTCAGGTTAGCAAGAATAAGGAAAAGCAAACGTGTAAACCCAAGGTCCTTGCAACTATTTTGTACCAAAATATGAACAAATGTTTTTCCATTATTGCCTCTAAGAATAACAACACAGAGAAGCAAAAAATTTTTAGATACAGCAAAAAGGTTTGTAGAGTGGAATCAAGCTTTTTTTATGCTGATAGTACAACTGAGATTAATCAGGAGCATAAAATGAAAGAGAACACTTTATAGAAAGTAAATATCTTTAAAAGTGGTTCACAACAATAAAAATAGTAGCTTTAGGCCTTGCAAGATGGGTAGTTATTCCATTACGCAAACATGCATTATTACAAACCACAAAAGTTTATAAGAAATAATTATAAACAAAAATTATGCACAGTTTCACAAATTTAATACGGTGGATAAACTTAAGTATCACCCACTAACGTTGGCGGTTACAATCTATCTGAGATTCATATCATGACACAGGTTTTCGTCGCCAAAGTTAAGCTTAGAACTAAATGAAATCGCCTGAATAATCATCACACTTAAACGGTACATATTGTCCCATTCCATCCGCATAGAATGACCATTTAGTCTGAAAAAGTTGTAAAAAAAAACATCCTTTTTTTAAAGTAGCGAAAAGATGTAATACGTTGTGAATCAAATACAAATATCTACTGTTATCAAATTAGTGTTGCCAATCGGAAAAATGAAATTAAGAAAAAACATTTTTTGACAACGATTTTTTCCAAAAACAAATGTAATTCCTCCCCAAAGAGTTAAAAAACGAATAAATACAACCATGAATAAATATATTTACAATAAAATGTGCTAAAATCCCCTCCAAAACTGCTCAAAATATTAATTTTCGCAAAGTTAAGACTTGACACGGCTGATGACGTCATATCTCCATTTAGCTGAAAAATCGCATAAAAATTGAATTTTAAAAACAATCTACAGCAAATTTCGATAAAAACTCTTCGAGGTTAATAGCATAACGACCTATAGCTTCTACATGCCAAGTTTCATACTTCTAGGTTGCTTAATTTAGTCGGAATAGCTGAAACACACAAACACACAAACTCGTTCCTTTATATATTAGTATAGATTACAGAATACCAAAAAAATTCATAGAGACCAAAAATGAATTTCTCATCCACAGATGCAAAAATAATAATAAACTGATTAGAAATATTCCTTGATAAAAAAAAATCTTTATCACATACTAAAGAAGTAAAAAAGGCTTCTAGTAAAAAATCTGGAATTCAAAACAAAAATCATCAAATCATTAGTCGTTCAAAGCTAAACGACCATGGTAGCCTAATGGTTAGCACATCGGACTCTAGACCGGAAGGCCTGGGTTTGATGCCCGATGCCCCCAAATACCTAGTACACACGGAGTACGTGCTCGTTAAATCAGTGGGTCCGAAAGTTGTAAGCGGTCGCAGCAGAAACCACGCGGGTGCAGGGGGCTGGAGAATATTTCCTTCTTTCCTTCCCGTCAAGTTTCCTACCTAAATCGTGGAGATAGGTGGTGTCGCCATCTATCGTGTAGAAGTCCAACCTGTCTCAAGCTCTGGCAACTTTCATTCCCTTCGGGAACGACACGCCAACAACAGCTATACGATAAAAAAAATTAGCCATAATGACTGTAAAATAATCCTCACACATTTATCAAAAATTAAAATATGTTAATACTGTGGTTAAGAAGTTTCAATTTATTTAAGGGAATATTTCCATCAGCGTCTCGTGCACACGCGCGAGTATGCGTGTGTGTGCAATTAAAAAAATTTCAATTTTGTACAGCAATAAAATCTTACTCTTTTAAAAGAAAATGATTTTCTGATTCCTTGCTCTCTCTGTATAATATTTTATATATTCCATAAATTATTATTATAATTGCTATAGAATTTTGTAATCTAGACTTCATTAAATACTTCCATTAATTATTTGTTCATGAAGATAGATCCAATTGAGAGAGAGACCTGATAAGATAGGTTTTAAAGAATACTTCTTCCGATTTTAAAATTTGCTTCTCATATGAAATCAAAAATTTAACTTAATTAGTGCATTAATTGATAATTCAATTGTAAAATCATCACAATATTATATTGTTAGAAACAGAGGCGGATTAAGGTAGGTGGAGGCCCCTGGCGTTAAAAGGTTTAGGAGTCAAAAAACTAAAATAGTGAAAAGAATCGCTTACTTTAAATTCTTAAAATAAAATGTATTGCTATAATAAAACTCATCGGCTAAAGAATAATCTTAACTGTATAAAAAAATTAAAAACCTTACTTAAGAGCTTACAGTTTTGCCATACAGTTTGATTTCTCTTTTGCAAATTCATCAATTATTTTTACCATATCTATTTTATCCAAAACATTTTATTCTGTATATAATATGGCCGTGTTATTCAATTTGTCTTTTCTCCCATAGTACTTCTTAAATTATTTTTAATGCGTTTTAAAACTAAAAAAGATCATTCACCTGATGCATTCGATTTTGGTATTGTCAAAAATATTTTCAAAAGTTTTTCTACTTTAGGATTTCTTTTTCATCTCGATAAATTTCTAGCGGGCGTTTCATTATATCTTTGTTTTCTTTTCATTTCTTGTTCCAAGGTGGCGTGGTTGGTTTGTCACTGGCCTTTGCACTCATCAATCTTGGGGCCCCTACCAGCGCTGGGGGCCCCTGGCGGCGGCCAGGTCCGACACCCGCTTAATCCGCCACTGGTTAGAAACATACAACTAAACAAGATTTTAGAATCCTAGCACATCATAAGTAAATGAAAAATCATTACAATATTATATTGTTAGAAACATACAACTAAACAAAATTTTAGAATCCTTCACACCATAAATAAGTGAAAAATCAGTTACAAAATATATTGTCTTTACAAGCTGAAAACCTTAAAAGAAACTAATTAAAATCAAGCTAAGCAACTCAGGGTACTTAAGTATTAAGACATCTCTCAATAAGTCCCAGGCCTAACATATAGATGGCGATACCATCTAACTTTCTTTAGTCTAATCTAGTAGTACTAACTTTCAAACCACACGTGCCAAAATTTAGTGATAATATCGTGTTTAGTTGAAAAGTTACAGATATTTTAGTGAAGCAATTTTTGTTTGTTTGGAATCCATGGGTGAAAAAGAATTTCGTGTGTTAACATTGCTTTTTGATAATTAAAAACATTGTTCAAGCAAAACAATGTGCTTCAAATTACTTTCCCACCCACCGTACAGTCCATATCTAGCCCCCATTGACTACTGGCTGTTTTCAGACCTTAAAAGAATGCTACAGGGAAAGAGGATTGGCTCAAATTAAGAAGTGATTGCCGAAGTTGAAGCCGATTTTGAGAGCAAAGACAAATCGTTCTACGAAAAAGATATTGAAAAGTTAGAAGAGCGTTTGGGCTGAATGTATCACTCTAGAAGGGGAATATCTTGATAAATAAAGTTCAATTTTGCCAAAAAAGTTGTTGTTTTATTAGTTAGGCCCGTAGGTTATTGAGTGATGTATAATATCGTCGACCAATTTCGCCAAAGAAAATACATCACCAAATGCTGTTTATCAACATGCGCAAGATCGATATCCCCAATTGACAACAAATCGCGACATTTGGTTGTGTCTTTTGATTTGAAGAGAAATTGTTCGACGGTATTATAAATAAGTACTCAACCTATGAACTGAAGAGTCTAATTTGAGAAGTTATTTTTAAGAAGTTACATTTTCCCTTTAAATAGCTTTCTTCCATTAAGAATTATATTCATTATGAAAAGAAAATCACTTATAGATGAAATCGTATATTCAACCGGATTTTCAAACCAAAAGTATTATTATATAAAACTGTGCTCTTCCAAAACATATTTAAAAGAAAAATGTTCTAATAAAAAACATCAAAATCCCTAAACTTTAATGAACAAATTTACTTTGCATTTTTAGGTCAATTCATTCGAGATTTTTTAATTGCTTTTAATTTAATTAAAAAATAGCCTTTTTAATGCAAATGTAGCTTATTTTTACTTGTCTCAATATTGATAATTATCTTTTATCTCAACTTAACATTAATTTTAGCATTTCAGAGATTTAATTAATAAATGTTTACATACATTATCATTAGAAATAAAATGAAAAAAAGTTACCAAATCCACACATAGTCAAACTACAATACATTTGACATTCGATTAATAATTTTTCCTCCTACAGCTTTGTTTCGCAGAGGAATTTCTCATAAAGAAGCGGAAATGTATGATCTAGCAATCATTGATTTCGAAATTCTTCTGAAACTGGAACCAGAAAATAAATCAGCTCAAGTAAGGATATTATTATATGTTTGCACTTTTTTACAAAAATTTATCTCATTTCACAAGCTTAAAGTTGTTAAAGACAGGCGCTTAAAACAAATCAAAGAGTAGATGCAAGAGTAAATTAAGAGTAAAAAGAGTAATCAAGAGTAAATTATAGTTTTGAAAAAAACTAAAAAACACTCTTTTATAGTTTATCGAAGTTATAATCTAATATTTTAGTAACCAAATCTGGAATTAGTCGCCAAATCTGGAAAAGGGATCAGAAATTAGTCGCAGGTGTGGGATGAGATCTGAAAATGGGAAATCGTTAATCCTGATGATCCTGATCAGGACAATGGAACAAAATTATAAAATTATTGTACTGTCATCGGTCCTGGACAAGTGAGCAAAATTTCGAATTAATCTGGCATTTTAAAGAGGGTAAAAATTGAGTTCAGATTCCGTTACATACAAATGAAGCTTATGAAAGGGTGTTAAAAAATTAGTTTTTTTTTTTCTTTAAATATCATTTTAAAGATAATAAAAATATTTAAACAATATCACAGAAAAAATAAGTTACTTCGAGAAAATCGTATCGAATAGTAATAATTTTCATATTTCTGAAGTACAGAGTTATTCATAATTCCCTTCAATGTTTCGAAGGGCTATAGTTAAAACATTATGATGAATACAGCAAAAAAGAATTGAACGAATACAAAAACAATTCAAATTTTTTATTTACATAACCTTACAATGGTTCTATGTGTGAAACCTTGGTTATATACACGGCATACATCCATGCGATAGTCCAGTTCCGGATGCAATTTAGTTGTGTTGTTGTTACTAATGCCACCTGTCTGACGTAGTCAGATCGAGGCCCACGAAATTTATCATGGCATCGGGCTAGATTGTATATGGTACCAGCAACGCTATCGATAACCAAGGACGTCTTAAAGTATGGGCCACATTGGGAGCCTCATCTCGATCTCGACTCAACCTTAATAAGATCATGATTCGAGCAATTTCAGCGGTCAAATGTTATTTCCGGTTGTTATTTCCAAAAAACTGGGAATTTCAGACGATAAGTAAACTGGCTATGTGCAGTAACCGTCATCCATGTACAGGCCTAGGCCTACCACCATACACCATTATTACTCATTCAATCAAAAGGCGCAAGTCAGTTGAGCCTGTTTGTGTGATTGTAAGTCATGTACATTTATTTGTTCCGGGTTGTTATTTGTTCGAGTACTTCACAACGTTTGCTATGTACTGTCTTCTATTAAGGGTTATAGGTGGCGCCTACTTTTTCGTAGGGGCACAGGGTCTCAATAAGTCTTAAGACGTCCCTGTTGATAGCCCGAGATATCCAAAACTTGATCATAAGACTAAATTTTTGTACCTCCTTTTCTCGTGATGTAGCAGAAATGCATGAAAGAATAACACGTTCTATCAATAACGTTAATAGTACCATAATGAGTAGGGTGAGGCAGGAACTGGAACATAGCATTGATGTATGCCGTATATAACCAATGTTTCACACATAGAACACATGTAAGGCAGTGCCGATTTAAGCTCATTTCGGGCCCTGGGTGCAGAAGATCGACAGGCCCCTTTGGCACTGGAGGTTCGAAATTTATAACCAGAAAATCTGGTTAATTCCAGCTCATCCGGGCTCTGGGAGAGCGCCCCAAATGGATAAACTGGCACTGATATAAGGTACGTAAATAAAACTTGAATTGTTGCTGTATTCTTTCAAATGTTCTTTTTTACTATAACTCTTCCAAATATTGGAGAGAAGTATGAATAACCCTGTACAGTGACATCAGCATAATGTAGTTCAAAAATTACTAAGACTTTATGAATTATCCTATCGTTCAGGTTAGTAGAGTTAAAAGAATATATTTTTGGAGAGATGTTAATATATCTCTTAACCTGTGTGTGTGTGAAAATTCTTCATTTAAATTTTCTTTATTTAATGATAATCTTGAACCCTCTAAGATGGAGTGTGATAATGGATTCTTTTAGTTTACCTGCCCCTGACGGGACATTTCATTTTAACCCCAACAAAATTACTTTCACTCAAAATTACGCATTTCAAGTTTATATAATGCAATATTGCATCAGCCATCTTGCCTATCAACGTACGAGGGATGATCAGAAAAAAAAGGTTACAAGCCGTAGCATTTGAAAACTACACATTGTGGAGAGATTTTGTTTCCCTAGATTGGAGACTAATGGCGCTACACTTGTCATACAGCTGGTTTGCAGGTAGATAAAGTTCCCAGACGTTGCAGGACGATTGAAATGGAAAGAGCTTAGAAAATTGGTCTCATTTGGAAGAGCGAGCAATGGACAAAGAATGTGTCCGCATCTGACATTCAGAGTCAAATCGTGGAAGTTTACGGTGAAGAAACAATGAGCAGACAACATATAGCGAAATGGTGTCACTCTTTTCAATCAGGCAGACAGGATGTCGCAAACTGCAAACATGGCAGGAAGCGGTCGGCCAAATTCTTCAACGACAGAAATCAACACGGCACGAATTGAAGAAATTATTCAAAATGATAGTCGGGTCTAAGTTAAATCTCATCAGAGCTGGGACTGAGCTATGACAGGGTGCAGCATATGTGCTGCGATATTCCAAAACATCCGCCGATATCCGGTTCAATGAACAGGGACCTGATTTCTACCAAGACGGGCTAAACAAGTTGATTCTGCATTCTGATAAATGCCTAAATAGACTTGGTGATAATGTCGAAATGTGATAGGGACGTTTACCTCTTAATTCCTTTTTTTATTTCGTGTCCATTGTTCATAAATATTTCTTTATTCGACTGGTAACCTTTTTTTCTGATCAACCCTTGTGTTAATACTGGAAATAATATGATTATCGAAAATACTAGACGTTTCCAGGAAGAAAAGGTTTAAAAGCCGAGATCTCTGGAATGTAAAACAGAATGCTAATGTTCATTGTTGCCCGTGCGTATTTGTGTTGCTGCTCTAGGCTTTGGCGCGTTATGTGTGTGCACCAACAAAATATGAAAGTAAAATAACAATGTCTCATTAGTTAATCGATTGTAGCCAGATAAAGATGCCCCAGATGTTTGATTCCAGTGAAATCGTAATATAAATGTAATCAACTTTTTCCCATCAGTGTTTACCCCCAATAAAATTTAAAATTTAGATCATTTCTTTTATCTTTAAATGAATCTCAATTTATCCTTTCAGGATCAACTTAAACAGATCGAAAACATGAAGCTTCAGAAGATGCAAGCAAGGAAAAAAGTTGTCATCAAAGAAATCGATTCGGAATCTTCATATGATGTTGAAGAAAATAATAATGTCCCAGACTTGAATAACAAGGAAATTAGCATGAGACTTACTATTGAAGAGACAACCGAAGATTCTAGACCTACTCTAGACGAAATATGCAATTGCGAAAGAAATGATGATGGCATACAACCATTATCAGCAAAAACGAAAGAAATGTTACACATTTTTAGGGATCCCAGTGCTTTGGCAAATAATTCAAAAAATTGTTTGGTATCAACTGTAGAAACGAATAGTCAGAAGAAAACGTCACATAAAAATGTTGAAAGAAATACATCGCTTGTGTTAGGTGAATTGTCTGAGCAAACTGAGTCCAAAAAAGACTTCAAAGAAATAGAAATTCAAGACAAAAATCCAGAAGAGCCTAAAATCAAAAATAATCATTTTGAAAGATCACAAAAAGAGTTTAGTAAAAATACCATTTTAGAATTTGAATTAAAAACGTATCTTGAATCAAATTTGGAATGTGAAAACAAACATGTAGACGGAAATATAAATAAGGATTTGAATAAATCAATAAACAAAGCTCTTTCGGTAACAGAAGAGATTAAAAAACGAACCTCAACCGAACGCAAACGGAATTCTGCTAAAAAAAGTAAGCGTATTCAATAATTTATAGTATAAAAGTATAATATTAAAAAAATTTGAACGCGTTTAATGGGCTAAACCAGTGATTGAGTTGTAGTGCATCGCGCTTCCACGCCACAGGTCTGGGATTCAAATCCCGGGCTGGCAAGATCGACTCAGCCTTTTATCCCTTTATTGGGTTGATAATTGAATAGCAAACTTGCTTGGGAACTGAACACTGGGGGTTTCGCGTCAGACTGACCCCTTGACCGAAACATTTACACATGCACCCCCAGAGCCTGTGGTCATGAAAACTGAGATAGGCACAGTAGACCTTGGCCCTCATGGACTGTTGCGCCACTGAGCTCAGTTATATGGGCTAAATTCGTGTGACGTCATAGTTATATGATAGTGACAACCACGTGTTTCTAGCTAATCGATTCAAAAGCTCACGTGACGCCAAGGTCACACGATAAAAGCAATCATGTGTTTTCAGCTAATCAATTCATGAGCTTCGTTGTTGACAACACTTTTGCAACTTTCACATTTAAAGAATACATATTTGTCAATAGTACATAGGTACAGAAAATACATTTTACTTTAAAGTGCATATATAATACAAGAATATTTTTAATTCCAAATCTTTTGAAGAATTTTTTTTAGTAAAATTTGAACATATTTACCCAATTATGAAATTTGAAACTTTATCAATTTTTTCAAATGAAACAAAAAGTGTAATTATTTTAAAGTCTGTTTTTAATTTAATGGAAAACACGTTTTTATCTATAACATGGTCGTCATGAATTGAGCCCATTATTGAATGCTCCATTTATATTTAACAGCTTACATTTAGATTACAGATAATTAATCTATACAGTGTTGTGAACCATGAATAGTAGTTCCAAATGTTTTTTGTCTGAGTGTATGCTAATGGTTCAAAGAGTATAATACAATACTATATATACCTAAATACAAAATATTCTGAATAACATACTTCTAATTACAAGCTTATTTAAAATGTATTCATTACATCCCATTAATAGATTTAATTTTTTTCAATAT